>JAGFPH010002497.1:40923-56447 GCA_018207615.1 Philaenus spumarius | reverse complement strand
AAAAAAACTTTGTAAAAAAAGAAGAAATTAAATGTAATTTATATTTACAAGGTTTCAACGGTAGCGCTTTCTGGTAGAGAATCTTCGAACTATCACCTCATCCGCCGGTAGCGCTTTCTAGTAGAGACTCAGCGAATTCATTTGACAGTACAACGGATGCAATTCTGCCGACTCGGCATTGTTACACATGCTAACATAAATTTTAGCTGATTCGTGTGGAATGTGTAAGTCTACATCTTAAGTTTGGTTATGTAATTACGTAACTTGCTTTTATCAGAAATTTAAAAAAAATGTTTAGATATGTTTGTAAATTAATTATTCGATCACTGTCCATCTTGGTTTAAAGCCTTCTCACCACGTCAAGGTGACGGACAAGGAGAAGGAAAATTTTGAAAAAAAATTGAAATAAAAAATGCCAAAATGTGATCGCAGATTAAAGATATAAATAAATAATTTATTTAAATACACACACCGATTCACACTCACATACTCACACACGCACACACAAATAATATTCATAATATATTCAATGTTCTAGTTTATAGGGCATAACTTCGGACGCTAACGGATCGCCAGCCTCCACGTTGAACGGCGTGTAGACTGCCGTAGTCCTTTGACCCCCTTGTATCTGCATAGTTACAACCCTAGGCGGTACCACGGCTAGCGGTTTCCCCTCTGCGTTGACGAAGTGAACTTCTCCATTAGAGTTGAAATAACCGGCACAATTACACATGTGTCTGATGTTCAGTTTGAAGATGTCAACATTGCTTGCCATGATGGTTCCGCTACAACACAAGAAAAGTAATGGTTAGACGGGGAGTCATTATTTTAACTGACTTATACACGCGTAACATGTACTTGTACATTTATGATGGCCACGATGATCAAAAGGAGTATGGCATGTTTCACAAAAATAACTGCAGGCAAAGGTTGCGAATAACCTAGTTATTACGTTGTAGTGACTGTCTTTAAGATTAAATTTATTTTGTAGCGCTGATTTTCTACGTTGAAATAAATTTCACGGCATCTAGAGTATACATTACTCTGAATAATACCACAAAAAAAACTGCGATAACATATCTCTGCTAATTTCAGTAGTCGGTTTAAAAACAACATACCCCGGTTGTTTGTTTAAAAAATGTAAGCTAGTCAGTTCAAAACCTAAATAGAACATAAAGGCATTTAACATAAGACTCCAAAGTCGATACAATGTATGTAGCAGACAATTAAATATATAAAGTTTAAAATATAAATAGTTTTGAAATTATTATAAAAAAGTAAAATGTATAGACCAATTAATATTAAAACACAAATAAAAATTAATTTGTATAAATAATATTTAAACAATTAGAACAAATAATGAACACTTATAAATCAGAGAGAGAAAATTAGTATATATGTTTACTTACCTGTAGCACAAATAAGATAGAGCTTTGCAGTGTTCGCTGGAGAGTACATCGGATCAAATTCTGCTAACGTATTCTTACACAGTAAGTAAAAAGTATTGAATGAAGTGTAGTATTTCTCCGTGGACAAACTTAGCGCGACCACTATCGGAATAAATGTTTTAACCATACGCTTTGAATAGCTGCCTACGTGTACACCTAATCGATTTTATAACAATGTACAGAAATGTTAGTCAGTTAGCAAGTCCAGAATGCTGGTTCAACAAAATTCGGGGAAAGTCGTTAAGTATAATCGTGCTAGTAAATGATTTAGAAAAGAAAATTATTATTGAAAGTTTTGATGTAAATCAAGGGTGCGGCATAGTCTAAGGTCGTAGAAGTGTTAAAGTATCGAGTAAAAAGAAAAGCGTTATAAAACATGTTATTAATAACTAATCGAATAAACGGTACACAACATAGAGTAATTATTGATAATTTTAATGTAAAAGCTAAAGCCGTGATTGTTTTACTAAGCTACCGTGTCTACCGACAATCATGTGGAGACTTTATATTGAAACAAATTTTAGATAGAGAAAGTTTTAACGTTAAGTAATACAGGCGGATTCGGTTACGTTTGGTTATGTAATTACGTATATTATACACAAGGGTACGGCAGAGCCTAAGATTAGGTTAGCTAAAGTTTTATTTCGGTTAGTTACGGTTTGTAAGAGTTGCGGCAGAAACTTATGTTTGAAAAATACCGGTAGAAACAGTTATATCATACGCATGGGATGCGGCAGAGCCTTACGTTGAGTTGAGTGAATTTTATATTAATAACCATTGCGGAGAAATTCCGTTGCGGGGAAATTGCTCTAATCACGACGGTGCTGAATAGCTGCCTGCGTGTACGAAATATATTTTAGAATTCGTTTGCACTTAAGCCTCCGTTAAAAACATTAACATTTCCGTTTTTTCGAAATTTTGTTGCAAAATTTGGGGGAGGGGTGACCCCCGGGGTTGAGTTAGACCGAATACAACTTGTTTGACTTTTTAAAAACATTACGTTACATTTTGGTCGGTTATGTAGTAACGTATACCATACGCATGGGTTACGGCCGAGCCTAATGTTAGCCTAAATTTTAATTTTTACTAAGTTCGGATTGGACTCGGGCTGAGCCTTACGTTTGGGTTAGCTTTTTTTCCGTACAATATAACACATTTTATAAAAATAATTCGGGGGTACTGCGAAGCCTAAGCTCGGTCAAGTCCGGCGTTTTGGTTCGTGGTAGACCGGTAGAAATAGTGTAAATCATACGCACGGGGTGCGGGGGCGCCTACGGTTAGCCTAAGCTTTATTTCGTCTAAGTACGAATTTTGTGGGTTGCGGGAGAGTCTAATTTTAGCCAAAGTTTTATTTCGGCTAAGTGCCCTTCGATTGAACTCGGGCAGAACCTTACGTTCGGGTTATCTCGGTTTTCCATACGTTATAACACATTTTAATAATTCGGGGTACAGCGAAGCCTAAGCTCGGTCAAGTCCGTCGTTTTGGTTCGGGCAAGACCGGTAGAAATATATTACAAGGGGGTGCGGCAACGCCTATGGTTAGTCTAAGCTTTATTTCGCCTAAGTACGAATTTCAGGGGTTGCGGCAGAGCCTTACGTTCGGAAAATACCGGTTTGCAAGTCTTTATTTTGACTAAGTCCGATTCGGATTTACTCGGGGGCGATCGGGAGTGTTCGGGTTTATATAATGCAATTTATACTATATTACAAGGGTACTATAAAAATTTAAAACTAATAATTTCTCTAAGTGACCTTCGGTCGGATTCGGGAACGATCGGTAATGTTTGGGTTGTTATAATACAATTTATACTATATCCCGACGACACTATAACACCGTGTATCTCATACAAGGTTGCTGACGGATGGTAAACTTATATACTTCACAAAACAGTACATTCTCAACAGAGTCGGCCTAGCTTAACCGCTAGCGCTGCGGACTCGGGTCATGGTGATACCCGGTTCGACTCTCGGCGACACCCAAACTTTTTTCAAAGCAAAAAATTAAATTAAATTAAATATTAATTATTACAAAACAAGATGGCTGCCAAAAAAAAAATATGGCGGCTCAAAATTCCCCAAAATCTTTAAAAATCCAAAATTCCCCAAAATTCCCAAAGTTTCCAAAAATCAAAAATCTTCAAAAATCCAAAAACAAAAAAAATAAGTTTAGGACCCCCAAAAAAAAACCCAAAATCCAAAATTCCCAAAAAATGGCTTAGGTTAGGACCCCAAAAAAAGGGGGCGTGGCTTGAGTTAGGAACCAAAAAGACCCAAAAAACACCCAAAAAAAGGGGGCGTGGCTTGGGTTAGGAACCAAAAAGACCCCAAAAAAGGGGGCGTGGCCCGAGGTCAATGACCTTCCCCCACCACTTTTGGCGCCAGAGTATCGGGAACTCTACTTGCATTGTTTACGTACGATACTATTTTTATTTGGTAATATAGTACAGTAAAATACTTTTAGTAAAATACTAGTACCATAAAATAGTCAGCTGATTATTGAATCAGCTGACTGTTTGAGCAAGTAGTGAATGACTGCAATAAAGCGTCACTTCACTGAAGCAACAGGTGCATTAAAATCAACGGTTTTAATAAAGAAGGATAAAAACATTATTTAATGTAATTAAATTATTTAGTTTTAACAAATTTGTTTTGTTGTATTTTGATAATACTCTTGGTAAGATGTTCGGTAATCCTAAAGACAAATATCAGGAACACAACAAATCCGTAATTTATTGTATTAACTGCGAAATGAGTCCTAAGAAATACAAACGTCAAACCAAAAGAAGTATCAAGATACGAGGTAAAGAACACTTTTCTTATTTAAAATATAATAGGCCCGATAAATTTGCTATGGCTAAGCATTGTTTAGATGAAAATCATCATTTTAAAATAGAAAATTCTAAACTGTTGGAAAATGTAACTAAACCATACACATTGGACGCTTGGGAAACTTTTTATATTAACAAATACCGTAACATAATTGTGAATAATGAATTTGGACCTATACAGAATTCTTTATTAATGTAATAAATACTATGTTTTGTTAAATATTAACATTAGTTTAGTAATTTTGTTTAAGTTATATTGTTATTGTTAAGCTATTTGAATAACGATAGGCTGTGGTAACGCCTTAGCATTTAATGACAAGCCTTAGCATTTAGTTTTATGACAAGCCCCCTGTAGGGTCAGCGACCACAGAATTAAATAGACTAGCCATGCCACAAGAATGTACATTGTAGGAATTGAATCTAGCTCGGCCATCTTGTGTAAGGATAGAAACGTCGAGCGTGTTTAGAGAGGAGTGACATTTTCAGTATGCCCTATTTATTTACACCGTGGTTTCAATAGCTGAAAATGTTCAAAAATCTTTGAAATTTAACAAACTTACAGTTTAATAGTGTGGGACTCAAATGATGTGTCCACAATTTGAAAATAAAAATGATTTGGCACTTTAAAAATCCAAAGTTTTTTATACGTTTTAATTTGTAACACCAAAAAGTTGCATTGCAAGAAAATTTTGTGGGCAGGTGCGTCATGTAAGCGAGAGAAATGTAGCTGAAAAGCTACATTTTCCTGAAAGTATTTTTTGAAAAAAATAGATATTGTAGTTTCTATAATACAACACTTAGAACACTGGCTTCGTTTCATGTTTAATGTGGCAACATATGTATGGGCGGCCGGCCGGCGGCTCGCGACTTGTATCCGCCATATTGTGTGAGTATTTGACTCTAAAACTGGCTTCACTCTTGCGTTCATGGCGACATTGTCTTTGAAACACGTTTGAAGTTAGTAAACGTATTTGTTGTGAGATTTTGTGTTCAGGTTTTATTTTATCTAAACAATATAATAATATTCTAATGTTATTTCAAACTCCTTAATGAGAGCAATTTAAAATTCACTTAACTAAATACTATGAAAGTTTTTGTATACAATATCTGGATTTAGTCATTTAGAATTTTCTTGTTTTGCTGTGATGAATACATTAACATATGCTCACAAACAGTGGTTTGTAATAGATTGGTTGAACTGATTAGCAGTAAAGTAAGGACAACTAGGAAGAAAACAGTTCTTGAGAGATGGTTGGATACTGCAAAGGACAAGAAATCTAGTGATCCAGAAAAGCCTCAAGAAAGTTTGATGAAGAAGAACACTCCACTAGAGAGATGGCTGTTAACGGGGAACATGTGTACAATTAATAATAAGTTTTTTTTAGCAGAGAGTGCCTCAAAGGTCAACCAAGAAATCAGTGCAGTGAGAAGTTCGGAATTAATAAGGGTATAAGAGTGTTATACTTAAATATTCAGGGACTTAGAGGCAAATCAGAAATTTTACAGAGTTTTGTTATCAATTTTGATTATCATTTCTTATGTTTAATGGAAATTTGGCTCTTAAAAGATGAATTACAATGTAATGTAGTTGATGGATATTACTGGGGTAGTGACTTCTGTCGATCTAAATTTATAAGAGGGGGTTCAGCAATTCTTGTTAAAAATAATATTAGGAGTAGTTGTTTGAATCTTGATTGGTTAAGTGAGGAGGTTAACTTTGAGATTGCTGGAATTGAAGTCAAAGAAATGAAGTGTATAATGTTTTCATTGTATAGAGCTCCTAATGGATGTACTGATGTGTTCCTTGCAAAACTGGATAAGCTGTTAAAATATGTGAGTAAGTGGAAGGGTTATTGTATTATGATTGGGGGTGACATTAATGCTTCTTTTGATGTCACAAGAAAAAGTAGAACAGTAATGGAATTAATTAATTTACTAACACAATATGGATTTATATATTTTAATGATGAACCCACTAGCTTAACGGCTTGTCTGGACAATATGTTTAGCAATTTTTGTAAACAAACATTTGAAGTAGAAGTTCTTAAATTTCCATTTTCGGACCATGACATTTTGAGCATAACATGTAATAACATGAGTGACTTTGTAAGTAATGCAAAAGAGACAACATATAGTCGGGTCATTGTAGTTCCTAACTATAATGTTGACAAATTTTGTGATGCACTGGCTCAATTTGATTGGGAAAAACTGTTAACTGATCCTAAGTTAGATAATGCAAGCTTTAAGTTTGAATGTTTTTTCAAGAGTTTTTGTAGCATAATGAATTTGTTTGTTTAAGTCCAAAAAAGATATAAAAATGAAAATAATTTTACTTTGTATAAATAACACAATAATTGGTATACAAAGGAGTTAAAAGATATTAAAAATTGTATCTTACTTTTAAATGATCTTTACAGGATTAATAATTCACCTGAAGTAAAGAGACTTTTGTGTAAATGTAGAAAAATGTATGGAATGGGTATCAGAGAAGCTAAGCATGAATTTAATGCTAGGTTTATCCAGAATAGTGACAACAAATGTAAGGCAGCTTGGGCTATTGTTAAAAGTGTATCTAATAACAGGAAAGTAGATGAACAAATAACTGTACGGCCAGATGACTTTAATAAGTATTTTGTTGATGTGGCTGGTGAAGTTAGAAAAAGTATCGCCAAAACTCTGGTCTCCTCACAAGAACTAATGTTCAATTATAAAATTCCCTCTGCTAGGTTTATGTGGGAAGAGGTAACTTGTAATGATATAATAAAAGTAGTGGGCCGAATGAAAAACTCTCGAAGTCAGGATATATATGGCTTATCAAATAATTTGTTGAAGAAAATTATTTATTACATAGTAGAGCCCCTCACTTATTGTATGAATTGGTGTTTGCAGGATGGTGTTTTTCCTGAGCAACTGAAAGTGGCTAAGGTGATTCCTATCTACACAAATGGCCCAAGAGTTGACCCAAGTAGTTATAGGCCAGTGAGTGTCATTAGTACCGGTGTTGGCAAAAGTTGTGGAGTCAGTTGTCGGTAATCAGGTTGGCAGATACTTTGAATGTTTGGATCTGTTCACTGCATCACAGTATGGGTTTAGGAAATCCAAATCGACTACGCAGGCAGTGGATTCCATAATTAGGGAGGTTATCACAGTTTTTGAAGATAATGCTAGTGCACAGGCAACTTTTTGCGATCTGACTAAGGCCTTTGATTGTATCGATCATGGTATATTGTCTGATAAACTGCAATATTGTGGTTTCATTAATAATCTGCTAAAATTTATCAAGTCATATTTGGAAGGTAGGAAGCAGTTGGTTTATACTGAAAGTGGGTTTTCTTCTATCTTAAATATTAAAGCTGGTGTTCCGCAGGGATCTGTATTGGGACCTAATTTGTTTTTGATTGCTGTTAATGATTTACCTGATAATGTTGAAGCACATTGTAGAATGTACGCAGGTGACACAACATTTTTGACAATAAGCAATGATGTCAATAAATTACAAACAATGGTAGCTAGCACAGTAGCCAGTGCTTCCGAGTGGTTTAGGGCGAATGGGCTTCTTCTGAATGATGTTAAAACGAAACATTTGATTTTCAGTTTGAAAAATGTTGATTCTTGTAATGCAGAGGAGAGTGTTAAATTTTTGGGTATTTATGTTGATAGGCAGTTGACATGGACTTCACATATTAATTTTGTGGTTGGGAAACTTTCAAAAATTGTCTTCTTGTTGAGTAGGCTACATGAGGTTATTGGAGAAGGGTATTTGAGAAATGTTTATTTTGCATTTTTCAGTCAATTATGTCATATGGGATTGTATTGTGGGGAAACAGCTGCAAAATAAAAGACGTACTGATAGTACAAAAAAAAGCTGTAAGAGTCTCATGGGAGAATACATTGCAAGCCTCTTTTTGTTAGTTTGAATATTCTCACAGTAATCAATTTGTACTTGTATGAAGTGGTTAGGTATACAATAAGTAAACTTGATGAACTGCCCAAGAGACATGAAATTCATAAATACAATACAAGAAATAGAGGGGAAATAAACTTGAGATACTATAGGCTGAAGAAATTATCAAACTGTCATATGTCGGTGGGTTTAAAAGTATACAACAAGATTAGTAATAACCTTGATGCTACCCCAAGTAAAAAATGTTTAAGAAGGTATTATGCTTGGCTTGTCGAGAACCCCTTTTATTCATTACTCATTATCATTTTATTCATTTAACATTATTCGGTTGAACCACTTGAAATCAATGTTGAAAAAATCAAAATGGCTGTAACTCAAAAATGTTGAATACTCCCAATTGTCGTTGGGTGGCATATCGTTTGAAAGCTTATTTAATTCTGAATACAAAAAGAATAATAATTAATATTAAAACAAAAATAGTACAGCAAAATGGGGCAAAATCGGAAAACGCGATTTAGTTGTTTTTTGGTCGCCATTTTTAATCGGTTAAAAATATGGATGTGCAAATTTCACCGTTGGTTTTTTCTTGAAATTCTACATTGAAATGATGTATCACATGACCGCCTTCCTATTTAAAAAAACAAAGTTACATTCAAAATGGCGGATCCAAGATGGCGGATAGATTTTTTGATATCTTAATAAAATAGTATTTTTACACAGAGTAGGTTCCTCAATCACATCTACCTTCAAATTTTCCTTATATACGAAATATTAAACCGGTTCCAGACTTAATCAACACCCTGATGTAGTTGTAAGACTTACAACAAAGTATACTCTGCAATTACTTGCATTTTGCAGTTACTTGAAATAAAAAATTACATCCTGTAAATGTAAAATGTATTTGGGTTCTAGTAAAACCAGGTAAAATAGTTTTATAAAACCAGAAATTCATCCAAATCATTGCCATTTCAAACACTATTTTGTATTTCCGTAAATACGCGCCTTGGAAATCATAAACGGAAAGTAGACAAACAGCTCTGTCAGAGTATAACAATAGGTTATTAAGAAATGCACGAGAAGAGTCAATGCAGATGCAGCGTTCAATATAAGCCGAAAGAGGTACTTCTCTTGAACCTGGACAAATGAAAAAAGTTTGTTCGTTCTTTAAAGTTTCCCTATTCGAAATACGTACAAGTTCTTTTTAGATTTTGTATTTCACATGCTGTATTTGGTGCGGGATTACCGAATAACTTACGATCACTTACTTGTTTATAAAATGTACGAAATAATTTGATTTGAACATTATTTAACATCTTAGCTTTGGGGTTATTAGTAATCCTATAGCTTTATTATAAAGAAAATATAACATGAATATGTGCACAGAAAGTTCCAACGTGGTTGGCGTGCGGACCACGCAAGGGTTCCCCTAGTATTATTTGAACTTTGTTTCTATTTTGTTTTGTTTTACTGGTTAGATTTCGAACCATTGTGACATTTTGGCTGAACATTTTTTACTCATGCGAAAATCATAACACATACTTTATTTTCTTGCTTTAAATAATATGAAATTTTCCATACAATTTTAACTTTTTTGTTAATCAAAGTTCCATGGGAAAAATGATGTGTTGAAGTGATTCTTACGGCGATATCTAAGTTTGCGAGTGGTCAATGAGCAACGATCATGGTCTCCAGAACACGTTTTATTGTGTAATTAAAATTGTTATGTATATACGTGTTCCCACTCTAACGGCCGCACCACTTTCGATTTGGTCCGAATTTGGAACAAATGCGTGTTTTCTATGTCACTCGGACGAGTTCGTTACTACAAAAAACCAACTACCAGAATCACGTTTTTTTTAAAAGGAGTAAATTAGTTTTGACATTTTTCGTAATAGAATGAAAATTTCTTGGTGTATTAGCTAAAAAAAAAAAAAAAATATAGGAGATTATTTTTCACATTTTGTTTTTACACGACCTTATAGCCAGTCAGGTTCTTCCGAAATCGATGAAAACGTAAAATACAATAAAGTTCCCTGTTCAAATCCAAGTAGGGAATTTTACCGTTGGAGGCAGTTTTGATGTGAGGCCGACGGCTGGAATTCAACCTGCGAGCGAAGAGAATAATCTAAGTTGCAGACTCGCAAGACGAGGCTAGAGGTTGAGGTGCAAACAAATTCTACTAATATATCTATTACACGCAGGCAGCCTTTGTGGGTAGACCAATTTCCCAAATAGTTGTTCGAATACCCTAAACGTATAAACTTAATTTTGGAATTACGCTCAACCCATGTCAGCGTCTCAGTAGCTATATGGAATTATTTTTTCATTGATGTGACTATAATTTTTGATTGTTTTGTCTTACGATATCTTGTTACCTATGAGATGCTACCTATTTGAATAATTTCTGTACCCGATTTTTTAAAGTAGAATTTATTTATTTTCCCTATTATTTCTAGCCATTTTTATTTGAAGATTGTCTGTTACTGTAAGGATATTGAGCACTTTATTAACTCACGTAATTTATTTTAATGGGCTCTTCTCAATGTATAATTGAGTTAGGACAACATTATACGCATATCTGTTGTTGTAAAGTTTCCATAAGAGTTGAAATGAATACGAAAATAGAAGCATGACTATACTAGTAAGCCTGCGTGAAAAATCCCAGGCAGATTTAAATACACTTCGTAAAAACATTATTTAAAAAAATATTATTTAAAAACAAATGACTTTATCTAGGCCTACCTAATGCTTACGGGGATTTTATAACTCGGTTAATGTGTAGGTCTACAATTAAAAGGATTATAAAACTGTAGGCCTATTTGTTAAAATTTTGTATGTCTATACATTATTATGTATCTAAAGAAAGATACAAATATTATCTTTTAATTGCTTTTTATTTCATATTTATAGATCAAATGATTTAGTAGATATTAATATTATAGTGAATAAATTAATAATCGAATTCGTTTATATGTTACAAGAAGATGTACGAATATTTCCGAAGTTAAACGATTAGGTATTTCTTCTTTAAATTTGTATAAACGAATATATTGATGATAAAAGGTTGTATTTATATACAGTTTATAATCTCCAAGCAAATATTATAACGTATTAGTTCTATAACTCATATTTACAAAAATCAACTTCCCAAAAAATTAAAATGATTGATGTTGTAAACATAACCTCAAAGTATAATCTACGTTACTTTTAGAAAAGATAATGGGTGGACGAGCTGTTATATTATATGTTACTCACGTTTGTACGTACGTATGTGCAACGTACACTCGCTTTTATAGGAGTTGACAACATTAGGTCGCAGCATTTTCAACCAATAAATATTTAGTTGTGTCATGGGAAAACGATAACGGCTCAGATTTGCTTATTGATACAAATACAAAATAAATTTATATTAAATTTTATTTACATTTTAAAACAGATTTTACTAAATTTTTTTTTTAAATTCACACAGAAAATATTGTTTACTACTATATAAGCTAAACTTTAAAAATATCAAGCAACTCAATTTTAGGAAAAGTTATAATCAATTAATTGTATTTACTATAGCTTGGTCGTTTTTCATCGACTTCTAAAGAAAATATTAATTTGAAGCACAAAACGTAGATATTGTTAAAGTTTATTAATTAAAAAGTACATTAATTAAAAAGTACAAGTTAATTAAAATTGAAACATGTTTATTTTAAGTATAATATACTTTTAAATAAAGAGAGACGAAACACAGTACTTCATTTTACACAATATAGATGCTTCATTTTGATATTTCTATATTTCAAAACATATATTTTTTACAAAGTGTGTCTGGGGGCATCTGTCATACGTCACAAGTCCAGTTATCTTTTCAATATATTTAAAAAGTTAATATATTAAAGACTAGGGGAAACCCTTGCGTGCTCCGTACGCCAACCCCGTTGGGACCTTCTGTACACATAATCGTGTAATGTTTTCTTTATAATGTTGGTAAATAATGTTAAATATTCAAATCGAATTTTTTCGTATATTTTATAACAACAGTTATGAAAAAGGTTCAAAGAACCAGTAATTCTCTGTTCTACACTTCAATAAAAACCTAATCTAAAATTTGGAAATACAAAATAATCGCCTAAAATTTGAAATCAGGAATTTGAAATTTGAAATTAGTGGAACTATTACAGCAAACAGCTGTTTTATCTGTTATTTTATTCAATTGGTCGCTACGGTAATGAATCTAAATGCATTCATGAAATGTATGTTGGTTCATCAGTCTGTTCCTAAAATCTAAGAATTTTCCGACCAAATTTATAAATATTTGTATCAAATGAATTAGTTTTGTTTAATCAAAATGATTAGCCTATGTTAGTTTTATAAGCCTCAGGGATGGTGAAGCTTTTTATTAGCAAAACTATTTTTTCCAATCGTTTCATTAGCTCCACAAATTTCTCCATGCATGCAAACAAACAAACAAATTTTACCTCTTTATAATATTAGTATAGGAAACAACTAATTCAAATCAACAACGTAGACTCGCTTTTATAGGAGTTGATGAGTCTAACTGTAAGCAAACTGACATTCTCTATTTGTTAAAAAATGATTTACTGATTACTTACTTTGAAACACAACATATTTCCAAACTAATTTCACAAATCAAGACCAATCGTAGTATAAAGTACTGTTTGACTGCCAAAGTAACATTCTTCAGCATGTTTGGTTGCAAAACTGACAATATCCTTGTCACACAATGAGGGGCGTATGAATAAAATGAAATAACCTGTTTAACATTTAAATAAAAATGCTTTGCAATGTCTTCTTACTTAAGTCTTTTTAGTGACTCTTATGGTGAGATCTGTGTGCGAGTTTGGATATAGATTTTTGATTTAATTTTGTGAAGGGAGGCCTGTTAGATACACCACCGCAGGAGTAGCCGCATTATGTTAAGAGTTAAGTATAAAGGTAGACTAGTTATTTTGTATTTATTTCAGTATTTTATTATTTTTATTTTGTATATAGTTTAGTTATTTTTTTTTCACACTAACCATCTAATACTGGAAGTGATGGTTAGTTATTTCCCAACCATTGTATTGTAAATATAAATGTAAATAATTGGAGGAAAATAAAATATTATTATATTATATTATTATTATTATTAAGTTATGTTTTGGATCATAATATATTAGCAGTACAAAGTCTGTACTCTTCGACACGAAGATTCATCGAGTAGTTTTTGAGGATTTTAGTGATATAGTTGTGTGAACGCATGGCCATGATTGTGAGCTGGTGAAGTAGATTAAATAAGAACAGTGCTATGTGAGATCTTCATAATAAACACAAGTATTAAAACCTAGGTATATTTTGAACTTTAAAAAAAAAGAAAAACAACCTTTTATAAACTTTAATAATAATATACAATAATTTTTCAGTCTGCTTTAAATTAAATTTTTTTTCAAATATTAAATTGCGCCTTATTTTCATAAAATTTTAAGTTGTAAATTATAAAATTATGTTTTTTATTCGATGTAATTTTATTTGGAACATGAGTGAGTAAAGGAGTTTAGTTGTTCGTGTCTTGAATTTCATCGGTTCCCACGATTGTCCATCTAGTAAGTACTTTAGCAGCTATGAAACACACCCGGGAGAATTAAATTACAATAAAAGTTTGTGTAAAATACGATATGCGTAATTAAAAGATGTGACGCGTATGAGATTATTTTTCGGGAAAGAACGCTTGCCGCGTATGGTGCAATCTTTTACAATAGGCTTTGCACTATGACGTAGGTTGGCGGGATAAAGTGGGATAGTTACAGATGACGTCATATAGCATTGAGATCTTCATAATAAACACAAGTATTAAAACCTAGGTATATTTTGAACTTTAAAAAAAAAGAAAAACAACCTTTTATAAACTTTAATAATAATATACAATAATTTTTCAGTCTGCTTTAAATTCAATTTTTTTTCAAATATTAAATTGCGCCTTATTTTCATAAAATTTTAAGTTGTAAATTATAAAATTATGTTTTTTATTCGATGTAATTTTATTTGGAACATGAGTGAGTAAAGGAGTTTAGTTGTTCGTGTCTTGAATTTCATTGGTTCCCACGATTGTCCATCTAGTAAGTACTTTTGCAGCTACGAAACACACCACGGAGAATTAAATTACAATAAAAGTTTGCGTAAAATACAATATGCATAGTTAAAAGATGTGATGCATATGAGATTATATTGCGGGAAAGAACGCTTGCCGTGTATGGTGCAATTTTTTACAATAGGCTTTGCACTATGACGTAGGTTGGCGGGATAGTCACAGATGACGTCATATAGCATTGAGATATTATATGTGAAGGATTGACACAAATAAAGGATGTTTTAAAGGTAAACAAAGAAAGTTTTTTTTGAGGTTAAGCGTTTGTTTCTGATTTTAAAGTGAAGTAGATTGAACAACGAGTGTTTTTTATTGAAATTAAATAATTCAGCGAGAGTTAAGCCATTGTATTTGGATAACCTAGTAGAACTCCGATCCAATGCAATATTTTGTTCCACTGGAAATTCGACTTTTTTGGCGCTATCTATTGGGGAAACGAAGGAAGCTGATTGAAACACCAATGCTACCAATGCTTTGTCCCTAGCGCTACCTCGCGGCGCGATCATGTACTATTTTCGCAATAACCTTTTTTCCGGCACACAGCCCCCGTATGGATGCAAGATCTATTGCATGATCTATGGTTAAGCCAAAGGAGGATTCACATATAATCTTTTTATTAATTTGAACAACTTTTTTATTTTTATTATTTTGAAATTTTTCTTGACCCATCATTTTTTTTAACAAGTATATTTACAAATGTTATTTTTTATTATAACGCCTTACGTTGTAGGCAGTACGATAGGAAAATCTATATATATAAGAAACTTTGTCCTGACTGAATATTACTGACTGCAAAGAATCAACGTGGAGCAAAAACAATTTAAATTACAAATACGAAAATTTAAAGGTGTATTTTTATGGGGTGATAGGCCCACACTAAGAAAGGATTTTGCAAAGTTCTTCTTTTAAAGTGTAAATATAGTGAAAATTTGAGTCTTCACTCCCAGCCCCTATAGCACATGAAACAGCTGTTCAAATCAAAAGCTAAGCAACAAAAGTTTGTTTACATTCATTACCGTGGCAACCAACTTAGCAAAGAATCAGTTTATTATTATTCACAACCAACAGCTTTATTACGTTAAAATAACAAACTAAAATTCAACTAAAAATTCAAACGTCTGTTGTCAAGTACTACAAACAAAACAGCCGATTCAGATAAACAATAGTTAACATAATTTTAGGTTAGGCCTACAATGAAACCGAAACAAGTT
>JAGFPH010002497.1:10060-25118 GCA_018207615.1 Philaenus spumarius | reverse complement strand
CTAACAAAATACTGCTAGCAACCTAAAAAAATACTGCTAGCAACATATGGAAATATTGCTACCAACCTATGAAAACACTGCTAGCAACCTAACAAAATTCTGCTAGCAACCTAACAAAATACTGCTAGCAACCTAACAAAATAATGCTAGTAATCTAACAAAATACTGCTAGCAACTTAAAAAATTACTGCTAGCAACATATGAAAATACTGCTACCAGCCTATGAAAATACTGCTAGCAACTTAACAAAATTCTGCTAGCAACCTAAGGTATTGCTATGAACATAACAAAATACTGCTACCAACCTAACAAAATACTGCTAGCAACCTAACATAGTATTGCTACCAACATAACAAAATACTGCTACCAACCTAACAAAATACTTCTTGCAACCTAACAAAATACTGCTAGAAACCTAACAAAATACTGTTTGCAACCTAACAAAATACTGCTAGCAACCTAACTAAATACTGCTACCAACCTAACAAAATTCTGCTACTAGCCTAACAAAATACTGCTAACAACCTAATAAAATACGATCCCAACTCTTATAAAATATTCTCCATATATTTTTAAATTAAATAATTTGCTTATAAATTTAATTTCTTGTAATAATATTAATTTTAAAATTCAGTGTACACTGTGAAATTAAGAATTATAACTCAATTTACGTACGTACATGAGTAACATATAATATAACAACTGATTTCAAACATAATCTGTAATACCTAAACAAACCCAGCGTAGATTAAACTTTGAGGTTATGTTTACAACTGACTTCAATCATTATAATTTCTTGTGAAGTTGTTTTTTTTTTTAAATATGAGTTATAAAACTAATGTATGTTCTACGTTACGTACTACTTAGCGTAATAAATAGTTAACGTCAATAAGTAAGAGTATGACAGTAATATTTAAACTAGTTCAGCAAACACTAAACCCCACCATGCTACAAAGCAATTTAGAATTTTTTACATTGATTGGGTTCTAAAGAATGATTTGAAAAGAAATATTTAAAAAAATAGTGTACCAATTTCGGCCGTGAGTAGTGTCTTCCCTTACCTGGTTGGATTCAGTAGTTTCTGGACACCCTTTTTTTTGGGGGGGTTTAAAGGCGAAAAACCTGGGTGGTTATCATCGCCTGGTAACTCTGGACACCCTTAATACAGCAACCGAAACTAATAATGTAGTTTAAATTAATATGGTTTGTGTAACATATTGTGCAGTAATCAATATAATTCGGTCTCACAGCTGAACCACTGACGTAAGCTAATTGAATTTCCTAAATTAAATGTATACGTTTTTAGCGTTACAACCAACTATTTTGGATATTGTTGCTAATAACTACCTACGTGTGCGAAATGTATTAGTAGAATTTATTTTCACCTCAACTTCCAGCCATGGAGCACGCGCTGCTTCATTCCGCTCTCAGCGGAAACACTTGTTTTGCAAGTTTGCAAATCGACCTTGAGGCCTCAATACTATGGCGTGCACTTTGCACCTGAACCTTGTGGCCTCGTATTATTGACTGCTTCTATTCGCTCGCACTTTTATCAGGTTAATTGTATGATACTTTACGTTTCAATCGAATTTGGGGAAACGACATGGACTATAAAGTCGTGAAAAAACCAAATGTTCAGAAAAGTGTCATTCTAATACGAAAAAACTCAAAAAATTTTTACTTACGATAAAAACGTGATTCTGGTTGTTGCATTTTTTGGCTAACGAAATCGTCCGAGCGACTTAGAAAACCAACGTGTGTACAACATTTGCACCAAGTAGGATTTAAAATGGGGCCGTTAAACACTAAAATTTTAATGACATCACAAAAGGTGTTCTTGGGACCATGATCGGTGCTCATTTACCACTCCCGATCCTAGGTCTCACCATAAGAGTCACTGCAATAATAACTCATCTTTCCTATGGGTATCTATTAATAATATTAAATCATAAACTATGCAGTAAACTCTCACTGATATATTCTATACAGTTTTAAGCAAATGTCCATCGCAATGTTGTTATGTTATGATGAAAGTTAATATAATGTCTAAATTTTGGAAAGGCTTGACTTAGACGGTTGAGCCTAAAGATACTATATTTCAATAAATCGATATAAATAATCGACTACAGATTTGTTTTGCATGAAGATTATACAACTGAATTTAGGGACCAGCGACTAGAGATGTGCTAAACGAGTTTATTCCAGTACCAGATACAACAGGTACAGGTACTTTCTAGTATCCAGGTACCAAGTACCTCATATCTAGAGGCATTTACTATTTAGAGTATTCGTACAACATGAGGTACCTAACAGCTATGATATTAAAGTATATTGTACCCACTACCAGTACCAACTAACTGTATTGTACCATTGTACATAACTTCAAATAGCTAGATTTGTTGAACATAAAATTAATCCTCCCAAAAAAATGCTTTTTTACAAAAGCAAAAAACAACGCGACAAGCTGTGATTATTTTTTTATTTTAAATAAAAAGATGAGAAATAAACAAATTTGCAAAACTATGCTTTAAGAATATAAAAGATTCGATTAAATATAAAAAAAAAAAAAAAAAAAAAAAAAAGAGGGGAGAAATAATACACTGTAAAAATACAGTAAATCACTGGAAACATATTTAAAAAAAGCAAGATCGACATCAACTATTATGTACGTAAAGCTGTGAATCAATAACTGAAGAAATAATGATCTCATTAAATATAATATATTTCTCTCAAAATCACCAAAACCGATCGATGCTCTTCACTCAAGACACTGTACAACTTCTTCAACTCAGTACTTTCGCTTGAATGTATCCATAAGTCTAATTACAAAATAGTTGAAATGCTTGGCGGTCGTTTTATTGACTAGCCTCATCGAGAAATTCAGTATTTGAGACTATCTTAACTCTTAAGCTCTGTAGGTGATCTAGTTACATTTATGTTACAGAATAATCACTTCCGAACAATATCTTGGAACTTTCAATAAAGGCAAAATATTTTTAAATCTTTCTTAGTACGGAAGTGTGTCATACCACGTGTTCCGTGATACGACGCAACGCATGCGCAAAAAGGTTAGAAGGAAATCTTTTAGGAGAAGAAATTCTTGGTCGCAAAGGAAAAAAAGATCGTCTTATCGAGCAAAATGAGTTACACAGCCCTTCAATTTCATTACTAACAACATTCTGAATGGATGTTTCATTCAAAATCACACAATTAGGCATCATATATAATATTAAAAGAGTTTTCAATTAATTTAGATCCGCTTCTGTTAAAATAAGAGACAAATACAATCGAGCTCGCCCATTTCAAACTTAATATAGTGCTGTAGTGTGCCATAGCTTCGCATGGGACGCTACCGCGTTCCGTGATAGCCTGAACATTTTCGTTTTTGTATTTAAACTTTGCACATTTCTCCACCAATTTTGAGATAGTGATCAACACAATTTGAAAAACCAACTGTGTAAACCGATTCGTTTGTTTACATGGATGGTTCTACTCTCAAATTTACTGGAAAACACGCTAAGTCAAAAATTCACATTTTTGACTTAGCATCAAAAACTAACCTTATTAGGTGTATTTTATAGCCTGGTAAAACCAACTAAGTCAATATTCTAATAATAACCTTGGTAACAGCTGAAAATTAAATTCACTAAGTCATATTGAGTTCTAATCTGGCAAGTAAAATACACTAAGTGACTTAGTGTGTTTTTACTGTTGCAAGATCAGCTGTTAAAGTTTGTATACTGCTCACCAACTCGACTTAGTGGCTTTTACCAGTCTGGTTTCAATAAAAACACATGTTCTACTACATTTCTATAATCAGCTGATTTCTATAGACTTGCTTGATTCACCATTATTTAATTCTTTCACAAACGACCACATTTATTTTGTTATAGTGTTGTGCAATTAATTAATTAGTTATGTCTTTCAAGAGCAGGACACGCCTAATATTTCAAATGGCAGTAAATGATGTTGAAGATGAAACAAAAAGTGGTGGTAAGTTATTATATTTTATTATCCTAACCTATTCAAACTAACCAACATGCATTTTAATTTAAACATCACAATTGTGCTTGATAAATTATTGGGTCTGCATTAACAATTTATATTTGACAGCCTAAATTGAACTGCTTTTTTCAAATAATAATAGCACATTGTAATATTATTTCTTGCAGTTACTAAATCAACTCAAAATAAACAATTCATTCTTTTTTTGTAGATTTTAGGTTACGTCGACAAACTAATATTATAGATGATAATAGTACGCCTACAGGTAACGTAGGCTTGTTTTTGTTATGTTTCTTCATTATTCAATATTTTTTTGTTACAATTTACATCTGCAAGTTATTAAAAGTGTGGCTATTAGTAAACTTGGAACAACAGATTCTGTAAAACGATTTAGCTCAGAATAACTATACATACTACTGTAGCTTTATAAAATAATTATAATGTTAAGTTTATAAACTCGTTACATAGATTATAATGTAGGCCTACTGTTATTGGTGCTATTTCACACCCAAAATTATGTTTTTTTTCCAGAAAATTCTTTGACTCTTATTTCTTCGCCTCCAAGGGTGCTTGATGATTCGCTGAAGAAGATGGTGAATGATATTGAAATAGGAGGTTTTCCAGAAGATCCTTTGTATGATAATCACATTGTGTTGGAGAGCGATTATGCTTTTGATGGTAAGTTTATAATTATGTTGATTGAAATTAGTATAGAATTTTCAATCATCAATAATAATTATGATTAATACACGATTTGATATAAAATAGCTATTAGCAGCAACTACAAAATGATAAGGACGGTAACCACTTTTTTGGTGGTAATGTAATCTATGTTCCTATGTAAACCCAGAACGTTTAGGCCTACATGAACTGTTGTGAGTAAACCCTCTACAATTCTAGACGGACATCATCATTGATGTATTGTGGATCAATATCTTCTAGAAAGGCGGTCTGACGACAGGACATCCCAGATTGCTAAACCCCACCAATTAAAAAGGAATGCAATCTCGTTAATCCTTTTCCATAAAAGATTTTAGTATATGACTAAATTTAAAAGTTATAAGTACTTAATCACAGTTATGACAGTACAATATAGATATAACTATTGAAAACCTCAAATTTATTTAACAAGGAAAACTAATCTGTATCCTAAAACTAACTATAAACACCTATAAAGAAAAATTCGAAAAGTAAAACATTATAACAAAATCAATACAATACAAAATAAAACAAAACATCATGCATTTCAAAATTGTATTCAGTTGTTAAACTAGTTTTATTTTTTAAATTGTTATTATTGATGATAACTAAACCCACCATGTTTCTCTTTTTTTCTAGATTTGGAGATGATTGATGTTGCACCAGTAATTACCGACTCTACCAATGTAACATTAGTTACAGATGTTAGTTCAACAGAAAATTAATGTATTCAAATAATAATTCTGATGCTGACAAAGTTTATCAGCCTGAATCAGGTGATAACGACTCTTCTTCTGATGAAGAATTAACTAGTTTTGATAAAAAAAAAGGCAAAAACTACAGAATGGTAAGTCATCTAATTTAAACAAAATAAGTGAACCTCCAAATATGATAGAAAATGATTCCACAAACAGCAAATCAACTCTTAACCAACCTAAAAAATGCAGGAGTAGATGGCAAGAATGCAGACCAGAAACCTGGAGTTGTATTATTGAAAAACGAAAACGCAGAAGTGGCTTACCATACAAAAGTAGAAAAGGGGTACCTCAAAAAGCAAAACTTCCAAAACATGTTGACTGCACAAAGTGTAGGTACAATTGTTCCTTAAATTTTAATAGTAAGGATCGGAAAAACATTTGTGAGGCATATTGGAATCTTGAAAGTTTTGAACGACAAAAAGAATTTATTCTTGCTAATGTTCAGAGCGATGAGCCAAAAACTAGGAGATGTAGACAAGTAAATGCTAAGCTTAGAACAAATGCAAAAACTTACTTTATTGAAAAAAATTTTGAAAAGATTAGGGTTTGTCAAAAGTTTTTTTGTAGTACTTTGTGTATATCAAATATTCCAGTATTAACGGCATTTTCTGGGAAAGATCAGTAAGGAAATTTTTCAAAGCCAGATAAAAGGGGTTGTAAGGAACCGCCCAACAAACAAAACTCCTGAAGAGGATATCGCTAGAGTTAAAAATCATATAGAAAGTTTGCCGTCTGTTGAAAGCCATTACACGAGAAAAAGTACAACAAGAAAATACTTAGATTCAAAATTAAATATAAATATTATGTATAGTTTATACAAAGAAAGGTGTATTGCAGAAGAAGTTAAATCAGTGAGTCTGATTACTTACAAAAGAATCTTTTGCAGGCATTACAATTTGTCATTTTTTAAGCCTAAAAAAGACCAGTGTGAGATATGTACAGTATACCGGAATGCAACCCCTGAAGTAAAGCTAACACTAGAACAAAACTATCAGCAACACCAATTACGCAAAACAGAATCCATGGCTGCAAAAGATGCAGATAAACAAAGATCCACCATCGATAAATCATACAAGTCTGTTACATTCGACTTGCAAAAGGTTTTACAGGTTCCTTCTTCTGAAGTAAGCCTTATGTATTATTTAAGAAAACTCAACATGTATAATTTAACAATTTATGAATCTTCACTGCCAAATGATGCATTCTGTTATGTGTGGACAGAAGTAGAGGGAAAAAGAGGCAGTTGTGAGATTGGTTCATGTGTTTATCAATACTTGCAACAACTTGGTCCAGAAGTTACCGAAATGTCTTTGTATTCCGATACGTGCGGTGGACAAAACCGAAACATTCAAATAACTGCACTTTTTCTGCATGTTATTCAAACAATGCATTTTAATATAATTGAACATAAATTTCTTGAAAGTGGGCAAACATTTATGGAAGTGGATTCCATGCATAGTGCTATTGAAAAAAGTAAAAAATATATTGATGTATTTCGTGTCCATGAGTGGGTGAATGTGATGAAGAAGGCACGTTTATCTAAAAAGAATCCATACACCGTCAAGGAGATGAATTTTTCTGAATTTTTAGATCTGAAATTTCTGGCAAAAAATCTAATAAAAAATAAATCAATTAATGAAGATGGTGAAGGTATCAATTGGCTAAAGGTTAAGTGCTTCAGATACGAAAAATCATCGCCAAATACAATTTTTTACAGGTATGATCATACCAGTGCATACAAGAAAATCAATGTCCTTTAGAAAAAAAAACGACAGAACAAAACGGTGAATGCAGTTGAAAATATTCCAGGTCTTTACAAAAGTAGACTGCCAATTTCACTAGAGAAGAAGAAGGATCTTATGACTATGTGCAAGAAGAAAATTATCCCCGCAGAGCTACATGGGTGGTACGAAAACCTTCCTTCTTCTGCTAAAGTAACACACAACATTGATCCTGAACCATCAAGTTGAAGAATCATTCTGATGAAGATTCATGGTTAACAACAGAGTACTTTTGTTTAAAAAAAATTTAGTTTTCCTTTTTAGATTTACTTTCATGTATTATTTACACATTTCTGTAATAAAAAAGAAAAAATTAATATGTAATAAATAAAAAAAATATATTTCAATAGCTTTCTTACAAAATAAACCCTTACTAATGTTTCTAATGTCAATTTGATAGATTACTAATAAAATTAACCACAGTAGTAGTGTATTGAAGTTATCTACATTGTAACAGGTAAAACACACTAAGTCATCCATAACCAGAAAATAATAACAATAATTTTATAACCAAAATAGGTAAATAATTTCTTAGTCTTCAGTCATATAAATAAAAAAATCTGTAAGTATACAAAATTTCAGTGCATTTGATAGAGTATTGCTACCTAAAATCGGGAGATAAAGTTTACTAAAACTTTAAACTCAGTTTACCGAAAAACAGGATATTTGACTTAGTGTGTTTTCCAAGTACACCAACGTTATGGTTTATTGATGAAACTATAAACTATGGAAGGTATTCAGTGGATAAACCATAGGCTGTAAACTTTCCCGTGATGACGTGGTAACTAAATTAGTTACGTGAGCTGTGTGGGAATGAAGCTAATGTGGAGTTTAGTGTGTGCCTTTGAAAATACATTCAGACATTACCAGATCTGGTTGTTTATCTTTACCTATTTAATTTGTATTTAGGGGGTAACATATGGCATTACTGAACAGATTGAAAACAGTATTTTTTCGAATAAAAAGCTATACCATCCCTGAGTAACATATGATAGAATTCATTTTGACCAACCCCTTTTTTTATTTCAATATTGTTTTGTAAATTTAGTCAGAAAAAAATCTTAGGTTGGGCTTAGACTGATGAATCATCACATATATTTACATTTTATTTCCATAGCAAATAATAAAATAAAATAACAGATAAAGCAGATGTTTGCTCCAATAGTTTCATTGACAGCTTATTTTAAACTGAAGCAATTATTTAATTTTCTAACTTTTATTTTAGGTTTTTATTAAAGTGTAGACCTGAGACTTGCTGGTTCTTTTAACCTTTATTATATTATATGTATTTACAAAGAATGGACATTTAACCGTGTTTACCATTTTAGTTTTGATGATATAATTAATTGTACACCTTTATTATAATAACATTAAACGTATGGAAACAGTGAATATTTGTATAAAAAACAAACTAATAATAAACAGATATTGAAAGACAAAAATAGTTTGCTATTAAGAGCTGCACTATCCCTGAGTGACATAGGCTATATCATTTTGATAGAACATTTTTTTATTTCAATATTTGTAAATTTAGTCAGAAAAAAATCTTAGGTTAGGCCTAGACTGATTAACCAACACATGTATTTACATTTATTACCATAGCAACCAATAAATAAAATTATAGATGTAACAGCTATTTGCTCCAATATTTCCATTAACAGCTGATTTCAAACTTTGAAGCAATTATTTGTTTTTATAACTTTTAGGTTAGGTCATTATTAAAGTGTAGACCCGAGCCATGCTGGTTCTTCTAACCTTATTATAACTGTTGCTATAACATATTTATAACTGTTGCGAAATATAACATTATTTCGTATATTATACGAAATAATTTGATTTGAACATTTAACATTATTTACCATCTTAGCTTTGGGGTTATTAATAATCATACACCTTTATTATAAAGAAAACATAACATGCCTATGTGTTTAGGAGGCTCCAACGGGTTTTGCGTGCGGAACATGCAGGGTATTCCCCTAGTTGATGATATTTTATGAGTTTTGAACAGTACAAGATTTTTCTCCTAGATTCCTATTAATAATTTGTATTGCGTGATCTGTACATGATTTAATGTTTCACTTGTACATATATTTGGGAGTAATATTATACCACAGTTGAAAGTGGGATAAACACTTTAAAGAAATGAGGAAGAGAGTCAGTATAAAGATGTGAGTTGACAACATGGGACAATGCTTAATCTAGACAGGTTAAAATCATAGAACACCATAAAGTATTAATATAAAGTTGTAATATCTTTCGCTTGTCGTTCTTCTTGTACGTGGGGTAAAGCACTTCAAGTATTTTATTTACATAGATCAAAATTGTTTTAACTATTTCATGTTTAGACTATACAAACTTACCTGAGAAGGATTCAATTTCTTGTTACACAAATATTTAATGATAGAGGGCTCCACCAACTGCTCGCTTTGCTCGCCAACCCCCGCAGAGACTCTTGTCGAAGCAAATGCAAACAGGTTATTTTATATAAATAGACCCTAATATTAAATTCTAATATGTCTTACTTATTTTAATTATTAGGATGTAACATAGTGGTTTCTTATTTTTAAATTCCTTAATTTATTAAGAGTTTATTCTCTAGTTTTAAGGAAAGTATAACGATTTATATTTATTGTTTTAGGGGTTGTTTTAACCCTTAAATCAAAATGAATTCTACCCTATGTTACTCAAGGACAGTGTAGCTTTTTATTAGTAAAACTATTTTTTTATTGGTTCAATAGAGCCAGAGATTCCCCTACATACAAACAAATAAACACAGTAATTTTACATCTTTATAATATTATTAATAATAACCCCAAAGCTAAGATGGTAAATAATGTTAAATGTTCAAATCAAATTATTTCGTATATTTTATAACAGCAATTATAATAAAGGTTAAAAGAACCAGTAAGGTTCAGGTCTACACCTAAGCAAAAACCTTACTGAGAAGTTAAAAGTACAAATAATTGTTTCAAAGTTTAAAATCAGCTGTTAATGGAAACAGCTGATTACTGTACCAACACTAAACATATTGAATTATTATTTATAATGGTGGTCCCTTTGCAGTCAAGTATTTAGTGTAGTGTGTGTTGTTTTTACGTCCACAGATTGCGCAGTGTTTCAAAAAGTATATAAAACACGCTTGTATTCGAATGCGACATTGTGTGAAAATTTCAAAGGAATCGGTAAAGAGCTTTCGGAGATTGATTTTGATGAAACGAACATTTACGTTTTTATTTATTTAGATGACCTCCATTGCACCAACGGGAAAAAACAGTATTTTGCCGATTGATTTTATGAAAATAATTGAAGTATAATATCGTCTAAACGGAAATTCGTACTTTTTAGTAGGAAAAATAGAGTCTAGCCAGAAGAATACGGCAGTATGCTAAGAAAACCATATTAACTAAATGAGGTGTAAATTGAAATAAGTTTTATCGTGTTGATAAAACTTCAGTGAAAGTTTTTTAATAAACAACAACTAAACGCACTAAATGTGTTCGGTTCAGTAAAAAACAAAACAATATTAACCCTGATAAGAACAATCCAATGATATATTGCAAAAAATAAAAGTAGGTTACAGAGTTAAGTTAAATAATTAAAATAACGAGGTATTAATTTAAATATTATATTAATAGACTAAACTTTGAGGAATTATTAAAAAAATAACAATACAGTAATACTCACACCCGTTTAATAATTAAACGCGTTTCAACGACAAAGTAGTCATCTTCAGTGGTACATGAGCAACAACTAAAGTAGTTTAAACAACTTGAGTTATAAATTTTGATTATTAAACGTATATATGTAAGAATAAGTGTATCGTTGTATTTTTGTTTTTAATGTAGATGTAGTTTAATACTTGTAACAGGTTAACAATTACGAAAATGTTGTGGGACTTTTACATCACCCTGTAAATGAAATGTGATATCTACAGGCTAATGTTCTTTAGAAAAATAATTAAAACATAACATGCCACTATGTTAAGTAAACTAAATGAAAGGAGAATATAAAAATAAGTAATTTTTTTTCAAACAGAAATAAATGTTTACTATAGTATTTGTATTGTACTAAAAACATGTTTTTAATTCATTTATACCAATAAAAGGTGCAGAATTTGGCCAATATAAATTCCTGAAATTTTGGAGTTAAGGGGGAACTCCACCCTAAAAATCGTCAAAAACTAATTTTTCTACCATTTTTTTTTCTTTGCAGTTTCTAATTCTCAATGATTTTCGGAAGAGATTGATATATAATAAGCAGGAAAATTTTTATTCTAACCCATTCAAATCTAACGACAACCAAAAGCTTGCACACAATTTTGAGTCACTAGTTCAAGGAATATAAAAAGAAAATTCAAAAGATAAAAACTTACTGTGAACCAAAACTGAAAGATAAAGAAGGAAATAACTATGGAGCAGGAGAGTTTTAGTGTAAGTAATTCAAACATACTATTTATACTAAGTAATATAAAGAAATACACTTGCAAGATTTGCTTAGCAACTGATTTGGTGTTTATTTTCCTTTGTGGCTTATTTCCGAAAATTAAATCTTTACGCGTTTTTAATCACTATGGCGGGCATATCTCAAGTTCTATTAGAGTTATATTCTTCAATTTTTGTTTAATTTTGAAGATGACATTTCATTCTATGGCCTCTAGCATGGAATAGTTGAATTGTTACCTGTAGATAATTTTTCAAAATTAATAATTAATTTTTAGTTTTTAAAAATATTTTAATAAACAAATTAGGTTATTTAAAAACAAAATATTTAAAAAATAGCAATCCCGTGCTAGAGGCTATTACAGACAATATCCTTTGCAAAATTAAAAAAACAACAACTTTGAACCCATCTTTCATAGTCTTGAGTTAGGCATGCCATAGTGAATGCTTGTTTTTTATGAAAAAGTGCCCCCCTCCCCGTGTTGGGATAAAGGGTCTAGGGACTTGAAAATGTGACAAAAGTTGATTCTTAATTATATCAACTATTAAAAAAACGGTTATGATAGCTTGAAAAAATAAATAAATCAGTTTTATGATGGAGTGCCCCCTTGAGTCCAACGTCCCTATACCGCCCATATTACTAGTACTATTACATTAGTAGTAAATACAGTTTAAGTACATATTGCCTTACATACCAAGTGTAATAAATGAATTACAACCTACCCGTGCTAATATTTCGCAAGTTAGTAGCAGGCCTACCTGATTTAATACGTCGATTTAATTTAGTTAATTACGTTTATTTATTTACGTTGGATTATCAATAACAGTTTATAAAAATTTATAATACGTTACATTAAATTAATATGATTGATTTGAGCGATAGATCACACTTGCATATAGAATGTAAACAATCTAACTAATAGCTGTCATGCTAGTTAAACAGATTGTTAATAGAGAGCGCCTTTCGTTAGGAACTATATTTTTTGTAACGAAAACATTAATTTTAAGCTGCCACTAACGTAAATTGCTGCCACTAGAGTGAAAACACAAATATACAATTTTTAGTGACACCCAAAAACGTGTCCTGGGAACCATGCTCGGTGCTCATTGACTACCCCGACCTTAGGTCTCACCACAAGAGTCACTGCAATAGCTCATCTTTCCTACGGAAATTCGCTAATAATCAAAAAAGTAATATTGATTCACGACAAATCATGTTAAACTATTCTTATAAGACATAATAAAATCGTAAAATACTTCATACTGGTCTGCATTCTTTGAGTTTCTTTCTTCGTGGTTTAATTGAAATACCTTCCGGGCTTCCTGCTCCATACTAGACTATGCTGATTGGTATTCATTTTTTTGTTTTTCATACATTGTATATTGAATACTATGGGAGACTCCTGCGTGCTCGCCACGCCAACCTCTGATGAAACCTTATAAAAACATATGTTATGTTTTACTTATGATAAAGGTGTAGGATTAATAATTACCTCAAAACTAAGATGGTAAATATTGTCAAGTATCCAAATCAAATTGTATCGTATATTTTATAACAGTAGTTATAATAAATGCTAAAAGAACCAGTAAGACATAGGTACAATTAAACAAAAACCTAACAAAAAGTTGTAAATATAAATAATTGTTTCATATTTTGAAATCAACTGTTTATATTTGGTTGATCACTCTCAATTACCCTTTATTATCAATAAATAGTCCTACTATTAAATTCTAATATGTCTTATTTATTACTTTCTCACTTTACTAGTATATAGAGAGTATAGTGATCGCAAAAAGATCGATGTTGAGATTTTTTTGAAAATTTCCGTTTTGGGATCCCTGAGTCCAAAAAAGTGGTTTTTACAAAATGTCTGTCTGTATGTATGTGTGTAATTATACAAAGCTAGAGAGAAAACTATTCGATCAAACTATTTCGAACAAATTTGTACCAAACATGGCAATTAAGCCTGTATAGATGCACAAATTTTTTATTTTATTTTGAAAAACTACCCCCTTTTTGTCCAAAAAAAACCCCAAAAAATCAGTAATTTTTTAATGATTTTGATGAAATTTGGCTTATTTGTAGCCCTTAATGTACCCAATCATATGCAAAAAAACCGCATCATCCTTAAAATTCCTATTCAACTAATAATAATAATATTTATTAGTTACTCTCCTACTTTAATGCATCCCCTTTCGTACTTTAATACAATTATGAAGTCACAGTGAATCTGTTTAGTATTTTAATATGTTTGTGAGAAAGTATGTGCCAGTTTCTGGTACCGTTAATTTTTAATTAGGAAGTAACATAGTGTTTTCTTATTTTTTTAATTCCTTAACACAAGCTTTTATTGGTATGTGTGTGTTAAAAAGAGTTTTGGTCCACTCTAGGCCTAACTTAAAATATTATTTTGTACTAAGCTGGACATCCGAATCGACTGTTTTATTTGTTATTTTATTCAATTGGTTGTTATGGTAATGAATGTAAATACATTGAAGAAATATTGTTTTGGTTCATCAGTCCAGGGATAACCTAAATCTATGTTTAACTTACTTGACCTGCCTTAAAGGTAACATACACACATAATTTTAGTCGATGTGCTCGTCTTTGGCACATTACCTACATTTTGAATGATATAAGATTCATCTTTCAATTGTCGTTTCATAGTTTTTCATAATGTTGCTTATTTATTTTTATTACAGCTGTTAGACGCTATGGGTTTAACGCCCAACTTCATTGAAATAAAAAATGTTTATCAAAATGAATTCTAGCCTATGTTACTCAAGGATACTGTTGCATTTTATTTAAAAAAAAATCAATTGGTTTAGTAGTTCCAGAGATTACTACCTACATAGAAACAAACACATTTTACCTCTGTATAATATTAGTATAGATTAGTATAGATAACGTACACTATTTTACACATGATGTTTATTAGGTACAACTTCTATTTAAGATTGAGTAGGCCTACAATAAACCTGAATGAGGTAACTACAGGGTATACCGAAATTTAGAACTGAATACACAAGTGTCTGAAATGCATAAAACATTTTTTCGTACGCCCACTTTAACCTTAAAAACTTACATTTTGTGAGAAAACATTACAAAATATTTTCCAGTCATTAATAATAAAACTGTATACCTAGACTAGACAGCGTGACTAGTCAACACAACGACAAATGCTCAATTCCGGTCAGCCATTGGTGTATTGCCGCGATACTAACAGTTCGGAATGGTTCGGTTAGAGTTTTTATTAGCGAATTTCCATAGGAAAAATGAGCTATTGCAGTGGCCCTTATGGTGAGACCCAAGGTCGGGAGTAGCAAATGAGCACCGATCATGGTCCCCAGAACACGTTTTGGGGTGTCATTAAAA
>JAGFPH010002496.1:160019-195709 GCA_018207615.1 Philaenus spumarius | reverse complement strand
TATCTGAAACAAAACTAAAACTTAACTCCATTCCAGTTTTACATGTGCGTATGAGCGTTTGATATAGATATACGAGTCATGAATGAGCTAATACCAAGTTATTCGTTCGACTCAAATTAATAAACTTCGTGCCTCCGGCTAACACCGAGAAATCGTAGTTGTCTTTCATTCAGTTTTCCTACGTGAGCGACCATAGTGACGAGACCCAATTGATCGGAGTGACATCGGCAGTACGCTCGTATCGCAAGCATTAGGTAGATTATTGTGACCTACGTGGGCAACACCAGCGGTCATATCCTTGAGCTGATCTTATTCCATATCGCTGACATCGGTGGTGCCGTCTGCATCGTTGACAAGGGCTGAACGAGCGACGGGACACGAGCTGCCGCAGCGAAAAAGGACAAACTGATTTGAAATTTAAAAACTCAATCGCACTACCAGCTCAAGTCGTGTCGCTACTGTCGTCGAAGTAGAATGTATTTACATTTGTTTGTCAATTCCAAAATCAATCGTCCGATCGTGCCGCCCCAAAGGAATTGCTGTTTGCGTTGACATTAAAGAATTTTATTAATAGAAGATTTTCACAATGTTAAAGCAAGGCGTAAGAAATTCCAGTAAATTTCTGCTAATTTAATTTGTTTTCCACACTTTAAAAATATAATATTGCATTAAAGACCCTATCCTATCTCTTGTAGTTTGAATCTTTAAAGTCCGTTTCTCTCAAACACGCTTTAGTGGTTGCCTTTACATGTTTGTTTATTGGGATTAATTTTGTTTAAACTGTAAAATAAACTTGAAATACGTGATTTGAAATTGACGTATCTTTTATTATTTTGCAAAACCACTTCTGACAGAAAAATTACAAATTTTTTAAGAGTTCAGTCGGCATAAGTTTGTTGTTTATACTTGATTTATTTAATAAATAATAACGCATCGACTTATGTTATTTTTGAAACATTAAAATGCAGTTATATAATTTCTAAGTGGTTCACTCAATATTAAATTCTTTATTTTCAGAAATCCCGAATAAAATGGATTCTTGGTAAAACAAACGTTCCATATAGCTATTATGCAACTGCAATATTTAAGATTAAGATGTTGTAGCCCCGGAAATTTGAATTTAATAAAAATTATGGCCTAGCTCAGGTGGGCGGCAAAAGTCCAAAAATTGTTTAGGTCCTTTTAAGATCCGAAAAAGTGGCCTGAAGGGCGTGAGGTGAAGCCTCGGTAAAATGTAGCCTGAAGGGCAGTGAGGTGAAGCCTCGCTAATTCGGTCCTGAAAAGGGCCGAATATGTTAGGGAACGTGAGCCTGAAGGGCGCTTGATTGCAGGTGAAGCCTGTGAACGATGCGTACCTCTACGCTGTCGTTTTCGTTGCGTTGCCTAGAATCGTTGTGAAGCGAAGCACAGTAGCCCTAAGTAGTGCTTGCACTACCCGGTAACCAAGACGACTGCAATGCCTTGGATCGAGAGACTACTGGATGAAGTCGACCCTGAAAAGGACCGTGTATGCTTGAAGAGCGTTGCGATGTATTGGGTGACACGTAGCCGGAGCTACGGCGGAGGTTCTAGCCGGACTAGCCTCTTTTCCGCGATTAAGTTGTGGGGAAATAATGCTAGTATCTTTCTCGGAAGATGAGGTGTCAACTTCCGAGGAAAGCAACATAGATTATAGAAGATTGCCGGCCGATATCGTCGTGTCCTTGGCGGTCGAACATGCCTATGTTCGCCAGACAGATAATATAACGACCGGGGACGTAATAGAATGAAGCTCTGAGGACGTTTAGGCGAGTTTTCCCGTAAAAGGCATTTACGGGAAAATCGCAAGACGCTGACTGAAGTTGGCCCTTTTGAGTGCCAAAAAGTCAAGTGATGGAAATTGATGTTTGAATCGCATGATGTTAGTTTCGCACGAAGAGTTGGTCCTTTTAAGCGCCAAGAAGTTGCTCGGTGATTAGAACTTTGTTTTTCCGCTGGACTGTATATACGATGCCGGGTAATCTCTCGAAGAATTTATTTATTGAAAATAGAAAATAAAATTATACGACAATTCCCGCTCGACAATTCCCCCGGCACCAGACGAGTGAGATATACCCGGCTGAGTATATCTTGGATGTTGGTAGGAAATAGCCAAATTGAAGTGAAGTCGGTTGACTGCCGACGGCGTGGGTAGGCGAAGTGGCGATGACGTGGAAGGCGAAGTGGCGTTGGCGTGGAAAGGCGAAGTGGCGATGAGAGAAGTTTGGCGTAGAGAGAAGTTAGGCATTAGGAAAAGAAGCTTTGCTAGTGAGTCGGTATTGCTTCCCGCTGGTACAATTCTAAAACATAAAAATACTAATATTAAAAATGCTTACATACTAAACATGAAACAAACATAGACATGAAAATAACATACAAACACAAATTGAAATAAAAAGGATGACCCTTGTTAATATATAGTTTGTAGTCTTTCGGTACCATGTGATTTGGGAAAAATATTGTGAATGCATTTACGTCGAGTCCGTCAGCTAAAGAGTTGAAAAAAAATACAATAATTACAATTGGGGCGTAGAAAGAAAAAACTAGCAAATTGTCAAGACCGTAGTCTTGGTGAAAGACAGCATCTGTTTAACAACAATGGCTGCTTATCTGAAACTAAAAGTGACTTTATAGAAATTTTTTGACTAAATTTGGAATAGATAATTTTGAGTGGGAATGAGATGGTGGATCGATGAAATACACTGGGATTGATTACGAAAGTGTGTGGCTTTTAAGAATAGAGCTTGGATTTTTGGATACTTATGGTGGTTCGTAAACCAGACATAAGGGACGTTTTCTTCTGACCTGCGCAGGTGCAGGATCAGTGATGATCTGTTTTATGTGTGTGTGTTGAGACCCTTCGGCTCTGTGTTTGACTCTATGTGTTAATTTTAGGATGAAGTCCTCGAGTGTGGGGATTTTGTGCCCTTGAGAGATGGTGACGTTCTTTACCAGCCGAAAAAGTTGCCTGAAGGGCGTGAGGTGAAGCCTCGGTAAAATGTAGCCTGAAGGGCAATTTTTGGACTTTTGCCGCCCAGCTGAGCTAGGCCATAATTTTTATTAAATTCAAATTTCCGGGGCGGCAACAAGTTGAGTGGCGCCCAACGCGTAGGGCTTTTATGTATCTCAGAAGAGATTCACGGACACCACGACCGCAAACATATATTCACACTTCTGGGTGTGTTAAAACACCTAGTGGCGCCCACTTAAATTCAAAACGCACAAGAACAATGATTTTATTATTATGTTTCTTTCAAATTTAAAATTTTCAATTTTAAATTCATTTCAATTCTTTTTCTAGCAATTAAATTCAAGATGCCTTACGCACACAGTCAACGTCGGCAATGCTTCACCACTAACTGCTACAATACCAGCGGACGCATGGTAAACTGCGCAATATGCCACGCATCTTTTCATAAAAATTGCGTCGGGTTAGGAGACATGGCATACCTGTCATTTAATTCTTCAGAATGCGCCGAACGAGTGAGAGAGAGCGAAACCATACTAGCGATCAAGCTAACAGTACTGCTATCGGAATCATCAGAGCCCAAAGAGTTGGAAAATGATCTAATCGCATTTCTGCAAGTATCACGACCAAAATCGAATAACGATATCGACTGGGCAGTAAAAGCAATTGAAACACTCTCCAAACCAAAAATAGTGCCGACAAATAGCAGCCCACAAGCGAACGAAATATCAGAAGATAAGCAGCGTTCACCAATGATCGCAGGGCCACCACAAGAAGAGGCAATAGCACCGACGAAACCGCTAAAGGCGATACACATGCCAACGGATAAACGGCCGCCAATCAAGTGCACAGCACAAACAATAGAAACAATGACCGTACCAAAGGAAATCAGAGTCACCACGATAGCGACTACCAAGCTCGCAGAACAACTGTGCCGTTATTTAGCCTGCCGCAATATTAAATCTTCTATCTTTAATAAAAACTACATACTCCCTTTACCGACTTTCTCCTATTCCAAGCAGTTATCCTTTTGTCCGCTAGGTAGCAACTCTGTGTAGTCAAAGCTATCTGAGACTTCCCAGCTGTTTCATTATCTCTTACTTTGACCTGCTTCATGCTTAGTCATCGAATCTTCCAGAAGCCGTCCGGCGACATATTGCTTGCTGTTACTACGATGTTAAGACGTATTTTTTTTGGCTGCTTCTAATGTAAAAGTTGTTGTGGAGGAAAGTGCCTTTTGTGTAATGTAATGTAAGGTTTTCGGAGTAAGTTATTTGTGCAGCGTATTCTAAAAGTAAAAGTTAATGTCGTTTATTCTCTGAAAACATATTGTAATGTTTTGTAACGTCTTTCAAGATATACTCCGTATTAACCCAGGTAACGATTTGCTTCATTATTATTAAGTTTAAGATTTTCAAACTGTCGATATTCATCCATATATATATTAATTGTGCCTAAATATAATGCTATCTTTCTTTTAATTAAAATTCTGTTAATCAAATTTAAAACTAGAGTCAAATCATATCTAACCTAAGCTTTTATACAATCAGACTGTACATGTTTTTTGCTTCTAACTTTTGCACTTTAAAATGTTCATAATTGAAGAACTCTGTAAAACCATATGTTTAATGGACAGTTGTGTCGTTAACTTATTTTAAAATCAGTTTGGAAATAACTATAAACTTTAAAGCATTCTGCTATTACTATCAAGCATGTTCCAACTGTAATGTTTTTGACAAACTGTAACAAGCATTATGCAGCACCATTTTAAACATGTTTTTTTCTGCATAATGTCAGATCAGTAATTTTGACTGTGTTTGGTCTGTTCTACAGTTTAACTGGGTTCTACATCTGGCTAAACTTTTCTACATCTGGCTAAACTTTTCAACCATCTGGCTAATCTTTTTCACCATCTACTCAAAATTTTCAACAGTCAACTTATATAAAAAAAAAAGAATAGAAAACATGCTTATGGATAATCTTTTTTAATTTTGAATTGTTATAATTTACAAACTTTATTACCAGTCTACATAAACATTTCATTCACCAGCTACTGAACTACAAACCTGTTTTTTTATTAATATGTGCAAATCTACATAAACATTTTAAAGGTTGTTTCTACAGAGTGTCTCTTGTGATTGTAATGTATATTTATTAAATTTTTGTCTAGGTTAAGTTATTTAAAATATAAGGGTGGTGCGCAGCTAGCTACTTTTCGACAATTACAATCCTCCAGGGATTCTTCTAAATTTATTCTAATTTAAAGGTGACGTCACAAACTAATTTATTTTCAGTTTAGTCTATTATTTTTTATTTGTTTATTTTTCCAAAATTTTCTTTTAAAATAAACATGTTGGTTGATCAACCGTATACCTAAACAGGTATACCAAAATTAGGTATAATAACTCTTTCCTTGTTAAACGTACACGCTATATTATAAGCTATATAGTAAAACTTTACTGTATATGAATGATTGTTTTTTGTCGAAATGTTATCTTGTAATCTTTGTTAAAATTACTTATAAATTTAATTCAGAAAAAGGGGAGGGTTTTAGTTGTTCTTTTCAGGTTGGGTTAATTAATTAATTGTTTGTTCAATTTTATCTAAGGGCGTATAATTAAATTTTTTTGAATACATAAGGGCATATCAATTTTTTTGTTAATGACAAACTATTTGTTTGTTGAATAAACCATTTAACTGAATTCTGTGTACATAATTTGTATTAAATAAGTTACCTTTTGTAAATGGATGAATAAGGCTTATTCCAGCAGATTTTTAGCAGATCAAGGTAAGGTTATCTCTGTTTAATTTTTTTTGGGTAGGTTATTTCATAATACTGTGTCGTCTATTCAAGGTCCAGTTCAGCTTCCGATTTGTTAATAGTAAAAGACGGCACACAACATCACCGTCCGCCGATCGATATTTCCGAATCAACCACAAAATCGACGGACCAAAAGCAATTACTGGAATCACCACGCTCGCGATCACCAGTCCGCTCGGTATATCTACACGCAATCCGACTGCGACTATAAAAACGCCCGGCATGTCCTAGTCGTCCGACGAAACTTATAACCCGCTGATCGGAACAGACATTATCGCGTCTACAAGACCGTCTGATTCCAAAAATATCGGCAATGATCAACGACGGCCGCCAATTGACCGAACACGTTCTAAAACGCAACTACCTTCAAATTTGGAACGACGCCATTCACCAACCGATAGTTTTCACCACAACAAAAACGACAGCATCCAAATCAGTCAAAGAAGATGACTCAATAATTAAGTTTTAACCACCACAGAAAGACTCCACCATCAAACTCAGAGGAAAAATCGTCGATCAAAATTTTCCGTCACCACCAAAAGCAATCAGGATTCCGACGCTCACGATCACGAATCCGGTCACGACATTTACAAGCGTCCCGGCGCAGCTACAAAACCGCCTGCCACATTAAAGTTCTTCGAAGAAACAAACCGGTCACACGCACCAACGATCAGAACCGACGCACTCACAACCACCAGTCCGACCACGACATCTTCCAACGATCCGGCCGCAACTACAAGAACGCCCGTCACATCCGAGTCATCCAACAAAAGATACCACCAGCTGATCGGATCAGCCGTGACCACGTCAACCAGACCGCCCGCCACTGCGAATATCGGCATTAAACGACAACGGCCGCCAACCAACCAAACCCGTGCGAAGATGCAACCGACAAATTTCACCAAGTCCGCATCAAGTATTCCGCTAACCACAAAGATAACGAACAGACCCATCATTGCGAAACGTGCGCCAAGCAAAATACGATCGCCAACACTTAAGCTATGGCGAACAAAACAAACCAACTCTACAGAGCGTCGAAACATAGGTTTGAATCGATGGTTGCACCTTCAATAGATCACTCCACGGCACATACGTCTACCTGAGATACCGTATTACCTGCGCCACCAGAAGAATACTATATTAGGTATTCCCTTTGACACGACCTGGCTAGGACCTTCCGCCAAACCTAAAGGCAAACCACGGTGTAACGTCGCCAACCATCTGCCACTCATGGTCCGACCGACACCAGCTCCACCACCACAGGACTAGCCAAGCTCAGAAGAGGATCCAGCCCCAGGACCAACCCAAGCCAGCAGCAGATGACCACACAACCACCCAGGACCAACCATCACGCCATCGCCCCCAAAGATTACATCGCCCTCCCCTCTCACCACAAACAACGATAGTGTCAAACTTCAGTGAGTGCGGGAAGTGTCGTCCCGAAACTTCAGTGATGTGTTGTGTCACCATACAAGCCTTCCCTTTCAATTTATAAATTTAAGTGTTTTTCTTTTCTCCTTCATAGACACATGTATTTGCCCCCCAAGCTTGTAAATGCGTATGGTCGTCCCCAGTGCTCTGGTAGTCCCTTTTTAATTTTTCCGTGAAACAAACTATACAAACAATGAGCCGTCCAGCCTGCCCCAATAATAACTTAAATAATCATTGCTGTCTCTTTTCTTTCTGCTGATGTACTCAAGTGGATCCAAGAGATCCTTCCCAAACTCCTAACGGAGAGCGATACGAAAACCATCATAATCACGATTCTTACTTCCCTAGTTGCCCTATTCATGCGAAATGGATAGACAACTCAAAATTCTCGCATGGAATGCCAATGGAGTCCTCAGTCGAAAAACTGAACTCCGAAACTTCCTCCAGGAAAGAAACATCGATATTGCTCTAATATCAGAAACTCACCTCCGACCATTAAACCACTTCAACATTCCATGCTATACGACCTATCGCACAGATCGCCCCACTACTCCAAATCGTAACGGCTGGGGTGGAACGGCCTTACTTGTTCATAGACGGATCGTTCATCAAACGATTCCTAACGATCCACTATCTCCGATAGAGCACACAGCAATCAGCATCAATTCCCTTGGGACGGATATACGCATAATCTCTGCATATATCCCTCCAACTGTCCCATTTAAAATCACTCATCTCAAAAAACTTCTGTCATCGGATGAACCAACCATCTTAATGGGCGATCTAAACTCCAAACATCCAGACTGGAACAGTCGTATCGCAAATACACACGGCAAAGTGCTGCACAAGTTCCTGCACAATCACCCAAACATCAAAGCCATCGGTCCTAGTGAACCGACCCATTATCCTCATCAAAATAATCACTTACCAGATATTCTTGACATTGCCGTGTTAAAAAATTTTCAATTCTCCCACGATATTGTCTGCATTGACGATCTCAGCTCAGATCATAATCCCATAATCTTAACTGTTGGCACATCTCCCTATCAACGTCTACCCCCTAAAAAGGAAGGTAAACGAATAAACTGGAGGAAGTACACCGAATGCCTTCTCAGGCAAACCCCTAATCTCACTGCAGACATCAACACCCCAACTGACATCGAAAATCAGGTGACCCATCTCCACACCATCATAACCGCAGCACTAAACTCCAGTGCTTACACTTCCCCTACAACTGGGACTAAGGCTGGACTCCCTCCTCACATCAAAGAGGAGCTGGCCAAGAAAAGGAAACTTCGCCGAAATTGGCAATTTTCACGAGCACCCTCTGACAAGAGACTGTTCAATGCCCAAACTCAACTAGTAAAGTCGCTACTAGCCACCCATACTGAGGATGAATGGGACCTATTCCTATCAACAGTAACTCCAGAAAACGGGTCCCTATGGAAACTAAATCGCCAGCTCCTAGCAACAAAAACTCCCAATCACCCTCTTCACGGACGCAATGGTGTAGTTTACACACCCGCGGACAGAGCTGAAACGTTCGCTGATTCACTCCAAGACCAATTCACTCCAAACGCACGCATCTATGATGATGACCACATAGAACATGTGGAAAATTTTCTTGAAAAATTTCTAGCTTGTCCCATGGGGCCTCTCCCCGACCCTTTCAAATGCGACCAGGTAGCAAGTCTCATTAGCAAACTCCCTACACGTAAAGCACCTGGCATAGACAACGTGAGCAACACCGCGCTTCGCAACATCCCAGCTACTACGGTAGCACTCATAACAAATATCTTTAATGGAATCATGCGAACAGGTCACTTCCCTTCATCATGGAAAGGAGCCAAAATAATCACGATTCCCAAACCCGGAAAATCGGCTCTCTTTCCCGAAAATCACAGGCCCATATCTTTACTGCCAACGATTTCTAAAGTCTTTGAGAGATTAGTTCATTCCCTGCTCACCCAACATCTCAAAGACGTCATTCGTCCTGAGCAATTTGGCTTTCGAAGTGAACATTCCACAACACTCCAACTTGTAAAAGTTCTCAACGACCTTTCCGATGGCTTCAACAATAAAAATCAATCAATCGCAGTTTTCCTGGACATATCAAAAGCTTTTGATAAAGTATGGCACGAAGGCCTGCTTTACAAACTAGCCCGCAGCCCAGTTCCTCCATGCTATGTACATCTCATAAGTTCATACCTCGACAGCAGATGGTTCCAGGTAGCTGTCGAAGGTACACTTTCTACTTCTAGACCCATCGAGGCAGGAGTTCCCCAAGGCTCAGTTCTTGGTCCGTTACTGTACCTTCTGTACACTAACGATATTCCAGTCATCCCCAAAGTATCACTGCGACTCTTTGCTGATGACGCTATGTTCTACTACAGGACTCTGAACCTGGAATACGGCTCGTCGGTCATTCAACAACAGTTGGATGCCCTACAGCCGTGGCTCAGGAAGTGGAGAACTGCAGTGAACACAGATAAAACGCAAGCCATCCAATTTTCTCCACTACGTAGATTTCCTAAAGTCCAATTAACTCTAAATAAATCACCCATAGCATGGACCCGCAAAGTCAGATACCTTGGAATCACGCTTGACGCTAAATTAAACATGTCCCATCACGCCAAGCAAACTCTGTCTAGGGCTAAATCCGTCCGTGACAGACTCCTTCCAGTCATTCAGGCCAAGGGCCCACTACCACTTCGTATCAGATTGTCCATGTACAAAACATATATCAGACCGGTACTCACGTACGCAGCTCCAGCTTGGTACTCTTTGCTATCTGTTTCTTGGAAGAAAAAGTTGGATTCCTTCTAGAACAAAACTCTCCGTTGGATCACCAACTCCCCATGGTACGTAAAGAACGTCACCATCTCTCAAGGGCACAAAATCCCCACACTCGAGGACTTCATCCTAAAATTAACACATAGAGTCAAACACAGAGCCGAAGGGTCTCAACACACACACATAAAACAGATCATCACTGATCCTGCACCTGCGCAGGTCAGAAGAAAGCGTCCCTTATGTCTGGTTTACGAACCACCATAAGTATCCCAAAATCCAAGCTCTATTCTTAAACACCACACACTTTCGTAATTAATCAAAGTGTATTTCATCGATCCACCATCTCATTCCCACTCAAAATTTATTTATTCCAAATTTAGTCATAAAAATTTCTATAAAGTCATTTTCAGTTACAGATAAGCAGCCATTGTTATTAAACAGATGCTGTCTTCCACCAAGACTACGGTCTTGCCAATTTGCTAGCTGTATTACCTGCAGTCGGACAAGTACAACGTATGTGTTGTGGCCACAAACATTTTTATTAGATTATATTAACGAGGGGTTTTTCTCCGATTTTGTGTGTGTTAGTGTTGTGTGTTGTTCGAGTTCGTGTTTTATGTGTTAATACAAGCCTGACGAAGCCGACAGTGATCGGCGAAACAGCGCTGTAGCTAGTGCTACGTTCACAGGACTGAAGACAATTTTGAAGGTAATTTCATTACAATATATAATATATAAACAGTCCAAAGCAAACAAATAGTCTATAAAAAATTTATATTTTTACTCTGCAAATTTGGCAACTTATTTAATTTTTTTTAAATAAAGTGATGAACATTAAAGAATACAAGGCAAGTAAGTTTGCGCGCATTATCTACATTTGTTATTTGATCTCACATTATAGCTTATTGTATGTACTAAATATTAGGAATAAATAAACAAAAATAGGGAAGACAAACAAAAATCACATGTCCGGTTGAAATATTGAAGGTATCTTCCTGATCAGAAGATTGTCGGCTAGAGACCAGATTTCATATCTGTGGTTAAAAGGAAGGAGGATGGAAGTCAAGCAAACTTTGGTTGGCTTGCTTCCATTCCAAGCTGACGGGTTATGACCAGTTACCTGGTCTCCGTCTTGGTATGTTTTACATACTTATTTACAAGGTATTTATGTATATATATTTTAAACCACGAAAATTTATCTTTTTCAAAGGGACGCCAACGTCTTTCTTTCCTTTGCGACTTGTAACCATTAAAATCACAAACAGGCAGATTAGCACAAAAGAAGCAGAATAGAGAAAAAACGTTCCAGAGGAAGAAATAAATAAAGACTCTTCGTAACCAATAGGGTTTTAGCATATTTAAGTAAATTTTGTGTGCCATTTTTACAATAAAATTAAGTTTTTACACTTTCTGCTCGATTTCCAAAAATGATTTTTTGTTTAAATATATGTTCATATTTTGTAGGGACTACTGGTGCTACAGACTAAACTTTTACTAATTATTGTCAAAGATGGACATAGAAAGAATTTATGGAACTATGCCAATACAAACTAGATTATAAATACGCACATTAAACAATAAATGTACATAACAACGTGTGTTTTTTAGTAGTATTTTAATTTCTCAGATTTTAAATTTGTTTTAGTTTAGTTTACTCCTACCAAACAATAAAAAAGGTCTGCAAATTTCACTGCTGTATGTAAATTATTTTCTAAGATAAGGGGTCTCCAATGGTTTTCCTTTAACCCTATAAATAGAATAGAATAGAATATGGTTTTATTCTTTTTGTTTTGGTTTTACATTTTCTTACAATTTGGTTCAAAAGAATAATCCCTACATGGGCTTACGCCTGTGTGTAGGTAATGAGTTGAGTGCCCAAATGCAATGCGATCGAAACTATCATGCCAGACATGTAAATATATTTTATAGTCATAATTATTTTATAAAGACTCATTTATATTGTTGTTCTGGTGGTGGCAGTGTAGTAGTTACTGACATAAAACGCCAATAGACTATCACATACGACAAGAACACACACACACAAGAACAAGATGAGAAGAGGAGAATAATAATAATAACCATTTATACCCAAGCATACATCCATAGATTACCAAACAATCAAACTCATTCCGCATATATATACTTACACTTAATCATCCATTGCAATACACTAGCATGCGAATACATCCCAGCACTTTGTACACTCATAAATATTAGTATAGAGTTTTCGCCTTATAAAAAAAAAGAACAAAAAACAAAAACACAACAATAATAATAATAAATAAATAAATCCACTCACCCTCGTGTAAAATGCATATACAACGTGACACATACACTCCTGTATAATTATCTCAATTATAAATTTATACCCAAACATTCTTATACCTAAACACATACACTTTCATCTCAGACAATCTTACTTGTATCATACATTCCTATCCTGGTATATACACTCACTTATATTCTAACTATCTACAATTATACACCGACCTGAGGAGGTTTTCAGACTCATCCCTACCAATGTTAAGCAGCCATTGTGTCACGTGTTTCTTATATGTGTCTATTTGAAGCAATTCCGTGTCTCTCAGCTTCAGTGGTACATTCCGATACAACACCTGAGCCACATATTGCGCACTTAGTTCTGACCTTTTATTGCGTAAACGAGATGTATCAATCCCGAATCTTACAGCATTTCTCGTGCTGTACGTATGAATAATATTTGTAAATAACTTACTTTTATTCTTAAATATATGCAATAGAATAGATTTAATATAAAGTTGTCTTATATCTAGCACTTGGATATTTTTAAATAGCATTTCAGTTGGATACATTCGAGACTTATTCATCATTGCTTTTAGAACAGCTTTTTGCGTAACTAGTATGCGCTCAATCTGGATTTTGCCAGCACCTCCCCATGCAATAATACCAAACTGTATAATTGATTGCACATACGCGTAGTACGCTTGTTTTAACTCGCTTTCATTCAAAATGCCAGCAAACCGTCTAAACACATATGTCAGTTTACGAACTTTACCTTTAATAAAAGAGAAATGCTCATTCCACTTTAATCGATCGTCAAACATAACTCCAAGATATTTATATTTGTCGACTCTTTCGAGCCGATCACATCCGCAATAATTACTGATTATGTCACCGCACGAGTGCAAAACCAATTCTCTATTAATATGTTCCCGATTGTTCTCCCTTATTGAAAACGTCATATAATTTGTTTTACGGACATTAAGAGTTAGTGCATTATGATCGAACCAACATTTTATTGTAGACAAATCGCAAGTAGCCTGGGAATAAACTTCATTCCAGGATTTCCCTTTGAACAAAATAGATGCATCGTCAGCAAATAGAAATAAGTTCCCCGCATCTTTATTTTTGAAATATTATTTATGTATATAAGGAACAAAATAGGCCCTAATGTACTACCCTGTATGACACCAAAATCTACCGGACACGGATCACTAGTAACGCCGCAAATAGACACTACTTGATTTCTATGGTTTAAGTAACTACTGAACCACTTTAGAGCATTCCCTCTTATAAGAATACAACTCATTTTATTAAGTAATTTTGACCTATCAATAGAATCAAAAGCTTTAGCCAAATCAAGAAATGCCACCAATACCCTGTCTTTGGCTGTCAATGACTGATTGAGCACATTCGTTAGATCAAACAATGCATCTGAAATATTTCTTCCACTCCTGAATCCGTACTGCTGCTCTCACAAGATATTGTTAGTTTCCAAATATTTTGACAACTGCTTTTTAACTAACTTATCAAGAATTTTTGAACACACATTGAAAAGTGAGATTGGTCTATAATTACTTATATTTTCTTTACAGTCAGATTTATAAGTAGGAATGACTTTAGCGATTTTAAAACCCGCTGGATAGACTGAGGATCGTAAACTAGAATTTATTATATGAGTTAGTTAAGGGTCGAATTAAAACTTGCAAGTTCTCCTTTAAAAACCTGGCATGAACTCCATCTGTACCAGGAGCGGAAGCTCCCCGAACCTGAGAGATACAGCGCCAAACGTCCGTCTCAGTAACACTGTTAAGATGGAAGTCTGTGTCAGTTGGTAGTCCATATTGCTTGTAGTCAACCACTGGATGCCCGACAGGTTGGATGGCTTGTGCAAGATTTATTCCTACGTTTGAAAAATGAGTATTAACTGTGTTGGCAACATTTTTAATTGACTCCTCAGAAAGTATATATATATATAGTAAATAAATATATTTTCGAATCATTAATTACAGATTGATACATGCATTAATTAAAATTATAAAATTGAGTTAAGTGGTGTAGGCTAATCGGAAAATGGTCAAATATATCAAAATTTTCGAAATTAGTTTTTTGTTGCTAACTTAGTTCTACATGTCTTCTTGAACAAGAAAAATACAATTTAAGTCATGATTCAACTGTACATACACCATAAAAATAGTTTTCCTGAGAAAGCGCATTCTTTTCAAGGCTTTTTTATTTTGGCCTATTTTGTTGTTTGAAATTTAAATGTGAAGTTTTTACTGGTAAATGTAGGCCTGAATGTTTAATAATATTTGTGCAGATGTAATTAAAAGACCTTTGGAATGTATAAGCATTTTAAACTTTAACTACCTACCCAGTTATTTCTGCTCAATACTAGACAAGAACACAGATAAAAGAACAACTAGAAGTTTCTTTTATCTGTGACAAGAGTTAGCCTACTTCAAGCGCAGTCTTACGAAAGTCTTAATTTCCGTATTCGTTTTTCAGAAACAAGTTATATTTGTAAATAACTAGTTGTAATACAAGACTGAAGTTTTTACCACTTATTCCGCAGGTGTTTCTCTTTATATTTATGTTTGTAAGAAGCTATCAATTTAAAAAATTAAAAAAGGCACAAAAACAGCATACTCTTTAAAATAAAACAAAAACGAAAAAAATCCGTCAAGTACTTTTTAATAAATATAAGTTTAAAAATATCTATGCATATGCTCTGAAATTTTGGCGTTTTAATTTTGTATACCTACGATACAATTTTTAAAGGTGAAATTTTATATTTTTGTACGTTGTTTACACTATTCCTTATATTTAATGAAATAGTGGATACATACATAATAATTTTTTTTAAACTACAGTATAGGCCTAATTTTTAGCGTAATATTCCCTTAATTTAAAATAATGTCCTTATATAAATACTGATTTTAACTTTCAATTACAGGTTTTAGCAAAAGAGGAAGGCAATGTTCTTTACTGCCCCGTGAGTTTGAACATCCTACTAGCTCTTACCACCCTTGCAGCCAGGGGAAATACTGCTGCAGAATTGAAAAAAGCTCTCTATCTTAATACTGGAAATGACAACATAAAGTCTGGCTATAAGGGACTTTTAAAAGACGTTCAAGTAAGTCATTGCACAAGTTCTCACTTTAATCAGCTGCAGATTTTCAGGGGAGAGAGGTAGGAGCGATTAAAAATTCAAATTGTTTACCTTGTGAACGCTTTCTTTCTTTTGTTGAACAATATTCTGTCTACAAAACAATATTTTTAATACTTCTAATAACTGGCTTCATAATATTCTTCTTATACAGGCTAAATAAGATTCAAGTACCGGGAAACCTATCTACGTTCGGGCAAGGTTCGGTTCGGATTCAGTAACTTAAAGCGTAATATTTGAATAACTTATTCATTGAATACAATTAAGGTGTCATAGCAACAGATGCACAACGAGTTTTTCAGCTATCTATTAAATTACTTGTCATTTGAAAGTGATTGCAAACAGGTGAATTGCTTGAAGAGCAACTATCACATGGCAACAATGACTATCCACACCAACGCACTCGGCCATTCATAAATCACTAAAATAACACTATAAAAGTAAACGAATAAATTTAACAACACCTGTTACAACATGTTTAAAAATAAACACACCATGTACCTATATAATTTAATATTTGTTACTGTTTGTTCTCACATCGCCAAGTTGGCTCGTGGTCCCTTAATACTACTTGAAAAAAAGCAATTCAGTAGCGGAGCCAACCTTGCGAAGGTTGGCGCTTATGATATTACATTGGTAAAGCGCTCGAGGGCGACTAGAATGTCGCTTGTTTAAACTTTCGTTTTTACTAATACAGGTCTTATCTTTAGTTACCGTCATGTTCACATGACATTTAAATTTACAGAAAGTTCCAATAAATAGTTAGTAGATGGCAAATCTCGCTTAGATGTTTTACTGCTATCAAGGTTTTTTTAATGAAAAGGAGGGGTTTTGTCTTGTTTCTAAGAAAATATCTTTATTACAAATTTATAATTTAAATTTAAATGTTTATGAACGGTTTCCTGGAAATTACAAAAGATTATCTTCCAAATTTGATGAAAGATAAGTTACATTGAAGAGGACTGTGTGGGACTGTTTAGTCCTGGTATTTCACACTCATAAGAAGTATAATATGTTATAATCTATATATAAAAGTGAAATACTACTCAAACACTGACTCACTCATCACGATTTCTCAAAAACTACCGAACGGATTGAAATGAAATTTGGTATTTAGCTTCCTCTAGGGCCATAGGTGCTCACTAAGAAAGGGTTTGAAAAAATTCGAATTTTAGGGGGGTTTAGTGGGATCAAAGTTATGAAAAACGATTTCTTTAAAACTACAGAACGGATTGGAATTAAAATTGGTATATAGCTTCCTCTAGGGCCATATGTGCTTACTAAGACAGGGTTTGAAAAAATTCGAAATTTTAGGGGGTTTGGGAGGATCAAAGTTATTAAATCACGATTTCTTCAAAACTACCGAACGGATTGGAATGAAATTTGGTATTTAGCTTTCTCTAGGGCCATAAGTGCTCACTAAGAAAGGGTATGAATAATTTCGACATTTTAGGAGGGGTTTGGGGGGGATCAAATTTACTAAAATAATAATTTTAGGTTTTTTATTATTATGACAATAGTGCTTTAATTATATAAGATCTATTATATAAAAGCCAAATACCACTGACTGACTGAAAACTTAAAAAGAATTCATAACTTTAAAAATACTGAAAATACCAACCACCACGGGCAACGCCGTACGGGTCAGCTAGTAAATGTATATTTACAAATAAGAAAATTAATTCTAAAAAAAGTAAATAAAACAGTAAAATATAAATACGAATACATAAATATATACACGCACATATATGTACCTGGGGACATAGCTTTGTTTGCGTTTAGTCCCAGCTGACTTTTGCTCGAATAAAGCGTTATTCAATTAATATTTACTTGTTTCCAGGATGTTCAGAGGTAATCATTTTTACCTAAATTAAGTTATTACGCAATTGGGTAACAATGAAACTTACTTTATTACACTGTATATTTCTTAAGAGCATGACTATAATATTTGTTTTAAGTTCTTGCGGGGGTAAATCTTTTATTTCAATTGAATTAAGAAATTCAGAACTAAATTTAATAGTATTTTCTGTTTGGTCTTTAACTGTATGGTGATAATAATAATGCTTTATTTTATAATGAGAAGGCTACAATTCTTTTTGACAAGCATTACTACAGTGGGGGTTTATTTACCATCTGTCGGTTCTTAGACTATATATCTTCTTTAGTGTAACAACTCTAGCTATGTGGGTTATATGCAAAATATTTTAGTATAACGCTAATAATACACATTATTTAAAAATAATAAGAAATACTTATCACAAGCACGAGACTCATACATAGTCACATACACATACACGCACACACACTCACAAAATACTATTTATTTATGTATTTTCTTTTCGTAGCCGATGATAACTAAACATGAATTAATTATAGCAACTGAGTAAAGAACAAACAACAATACATATATTAAGAAATGTTGGGGGATGGGGAGCAAAGACAAGAAAATAAATAATTATTCCAAACATTAGTGGTTGAATTCACGGAATAATTCCCATCTATATTGCCAAGCCTGTTGCACGTACCGTGCAAGACATTTCCAATTTTCCCCGTTAAGATGTTGAAGAAACTCTTCCCAACTCAACTCGAAAAATTAACAAACCCAAACAATATACAACCTCAGACAAAAAAAAAAAACCCAAATACGCATCCATCGAATACGGGGGCACTTATTGAAGAGGGAACTCCCTATAACATAAAAACATAATACTAACTTACAGAACGTGAAACAGAATTGAAAAATCAACGAAAAAAACAAGATTAAAAATGCACTAGATTCAACTGGAATATACAGACTCAATTGTTCTACTTGCAGTAGCCACTACATTGGTCAAACCTGACGCTAGTTCTCCAAGAGATTTCAGAAACAAATTCCCAAGACCTCATTGTTGCAACAATTGTCAAGCTTTGCACAGCATATGATTGAGAAAAGTCATATTTTCCATAGTCCAGAATTAAACATGGAACATAGTACAGATAAAATAAGCCTACCTGCCTTTTAACCGTAGTGAACACTTTGTAAGGGACATGTTACCGGACGCGTCGGTCAAAGTTTTTAAATGTTTTAAATATTAATTGTTGTGTTATGTGTGCGTGTATATGTGTTGTTACAACGAAGTTCATGTGAACGGATTTACCTTCATGGATCTGAAGATGACCTGAATGCAAGGTTGAAACTAGTAATCCATCTAAAAAAAAAGGAACTGACAAAAGACCGTTCAATATTTGTTTATTTCTAACTAGGGGATCGCCCAATGCTCGCTTCTCTCGCACAAACCCCTGAGGTGATATATGGTGATGAAAATGCAAACATATTATTGTATATTGTGTTATTTTACGGAAATCATAATTGATTAGGATAAGTTAGGTGGTGTAGCCTAAAATATTTTCTGAAACGTAATCTACATCTTAATGAAAGTTTTATCAAAATGGGTTCAGTCATTCCGGAGATTAGCCCGGACAAACAAACAGACAGAAAGACAAACAATTGTATAAATGGGTTGTTTAGGTTTTGGTCATGAGTGAATAACCATATGAGCTTAGGAAAAAGCTTATATTTTTAAATCACAGGCAGACACTTCAATTTTATATAGATGTATAGAATAGATACGGTGTAACCCAGGTTTAAAAGTCAGTTTCAAATAGTAAATAAACAATGACTTCGTATAATATTGTCATAAATGTCTTAGGCTAACAGTATCTTATGGTATCTCAACTGTATCCAAACAATTTATCTTCATACCTTGTTTTTGTTTTTAGGGTGAAATCTTTAAACTTGCCACTAGAATTTATCCCAAACAAGGTCTTGATCTTAAGTCGGAGTTTCAGACAACAGGAAGCACGTACTTCAATTCCGATGTTGAGAAAGTTAATTTCAGAGACGGTTCGAACGCTGCAAAAATAATCAATACTTTTGTTGAGAAAAACACAGGCAATAAGATCCACGATTTAGTTAGTGGTAAGTGATATCACGCGAAATAACATAATAATTGTGAAAAATGAAACAAAGACACGATCGGACACTATGAAAGTAGTGAACTGAAAATATGACAAAGTACTTTGACCAGGAGATTAGGTCTACTTCCAGGCCATCTAAGCCACACTCTTATTATATGTCTACCTTATTGAAAAGCTGGAATGAAAAAAATACAAATAAATTTAAAACGTTTATTCCAAATAAAAATAAAAGAAATCTTCAACATAACAATGACGATAGTTAAAAAAAATTAATCAATTATACTAATTAATTTGTATTGATAATTTTTCTATAATTTAATTAATTAATTTAAAACAATACTACCTACTTTAAAAGCGAGTGTGACTAACAATGTAATATAATAACTGATTTCACCCATAATCCGTAGTATGTTAATTAAACTTAGCGTAGATTATACTTTGAGGTAGTGTTTATAACTTCAATCAATAATAATGTATTGTAAAGTAAATTTTTTAAATTATAAGTTATATAACTAATGTAGGCTAAGATACGTTATAAGATTTGCTTTGACATTATAAAATGAATATAAATACAACCTTTTACCATCAATATATTCATTTATACAAATCTAAAGAAGAGATGTACATTCGCTTAACGTCGGGAACATTCGTACATCTTCTTAAAACATAAAACTGTCATTAATTTCTTCAATATAATATAAACAACTTCTAAATCATTTTGACATATCAACAAGATAAGTCAACAAATTTGTCCTGTTATGCAACACAAGACATAGGCTATACAAAATTTTGTTAACTTATTTTGAATAACAAAAATAATAAAAGGGGTTAAAGGGAATTTATGAACACTTTTTATAATAATGTATATAAATACAAAATATTAACGAATTGGAATGTAGCTAAAGCCCCAATAGCGTTAGAAGTACATATATACTTGACAGGAAAATGTATCGGATGTAAACTTTTGTGAAATGGGTATGAACGAAATGTAGGTAGCACTTTTATTACTTGTTATTTAATATACTAAAATTAATTTGTTTCTTTACTTCAGCTGACAGTTTTAATGAAAATACAATGCTTGTACTTGTGAACGCTGCATATTTCAAAGGATATTGGGACAACAGTTTTAGTCCCTCATTTCTTGGCGAATTTTATCTGGCCAAGAATAACAAAGTAAACACCAAAATGGTGTTCCGTGAAGGTGTATACAATTACAAAGAAATTAAATCATTGGGTGCCAGAGTGGTACAAATTCCATACAAGGTAAAGGAAAGAATATATTTACTATACACATATACATACCAGCACAACTCTTTAATATTCCTCTCATTGTCTCTAAAACGTGGCTACATACAAAGCTCAAGTTTTTCGTGGATTTTCGGGTCTTAGCGTTGAAGATTACTAAAAAGGTAGTTCAAATTCAATTAGGTTGAATGTATTTTGCATTTTTGTATATAATATTATCTCTAAACGAATGCAAAATTCAGAAACTAATTGGAAGAATCGATCTCGCGATATGGCTTATTCGATTACGAAATATCTCTTGCATATCGATTTACTTCGAAATAGCTTCATTTTCATTTTGTGAAATGGACTAAACATGCTTCAAGTTAGGATAATGCATGCAGATGTCGTAGGTTTTATTGACCGCCAATCTATTCAATATATACAAAATACTCAAATAGATAGCTTCGTTAACTCAAATAGATACCTTTGTACATGTGTAACAGTCATAACAGTGAACAAATCTGTAATGCAAATTACGAATTATGTCGGTAAGCTGTTGTATTGTATAGAAGTTTTGTTAAATTTGCAGTTGCTCAGACATTATTTTTCAATTCTACAATAATTCTATTGCAAAAGGAGGTCCGTATTGTTCATAACCAAAACTCCAAAATACGTATATGCATATCTATATGTATATACACACATCTCAGTTATAACACACATAATGAAAGTATACATAACATAGAATTAAATTTAGAAAATTAAATTTGTACAAACAAATTAAAAAAAATAAAAATTCTAAATGAATCTCTTGGAGATTGTTGTAAACCATAAATTTAGTCACCTTGCTAATGTCAATTACAGTAATTAAAACAAATATAAAGGGTACCCCAAGTAAAGGGCCACACTTTGGTAAATGGTTCTACGTTTCAAAACAGGGAGAAAATCAAGAATACCACTTTCTCCAAAAACACTTCCTTTCCAAATAACCGCCATTTTGTTTCATTTACAAAATAATTCATATGTAGAGAAAGGTTGAACCGATTGAGTTCGAACTTGGCATTAAGTTCAACTTTCAAAATGGCGGCTGTTTGAAAATTTCAAACCTGATTACCAATAACCGTATATTTTAACAACTATTTTAACTTTTGTTAACAACTATTGGCTTCTACCCATGGCGAAACTAATGCAAACAGATTATTATACACTCTAATATTTTCACTGAAAAGACGATTGGTTAGAGGCTCTTGGGTCTGAATAAGGTGGTGGGGAAGCGGTGACGTATACATAATGTAAGACAGAGGTCGAAAAAACACACATCATACCCTTGAATCATAGCTTGAATTAAGTACGTCCACGAAACACTTAACTTTTACAGTTTGCAATTTTTAAATTGGACACCTAAATATTTCAAATTTAGCAAGAAAGAAATAATAAGTACCATAGATTAGTCTCTTAAAAGTCCACTACATGCAAATGAAAATTTCGTTATAATGGGTTCAGCCGTTACGAAGATTAGCTATGCACAAACAGACAGACAAAAAAATTATAAATGCATGCTTAGGTTTTGATAACCAATTGCTTATAATACAGATTTCTAAATTACAGACAGACACTTCAATTGTATTTATATGTATATAGATGTTCAGATAATACTTACTTGTTGATATTGCAATAAGTACTAACCCAATATTATTCTATTTACGGTACATGTTACACTTAGTATTCATTACTCTATACACACTTTATTTAGTGTTTGTTTAGACATAACGAATTAAAATGTGTAATTCTGGTTTTAGATTAAAGGTTATAATATGCTAATCATATTACCAAATACAATTGACGGGCTACTAGAAGTGGAAAATAAACTGAAATTGTTAAATTTTGATGATATTTATAACAACTTAACTAGCAGACCTGTGGAATTGACACTTCCTGTGTTCAAAATAGAAAAGCGAATGAAACTTACAAAAGTATTGCAACAAGTAAGTGGTATACATTAACCCGTAGAAAATTATAGTTTTAAATTTATTGCTGGGGCTGCCTGTACCCACTTCACCTGGAATGTAATATTTTGGCTTCGTGGTTGTTTTGACAAAATGACTTATGGGTACAAACATTTCAGTGTTAAAGTTACTGATGTCTCTGATGTTTTAGAGACATGTTTGATGAAGAGGAAAGTGGACGTGGCATAGACGACACTTATGCGTCAGGGTGTTCGTTAACAACTGATCCATATTTAGAATTAGAGCAAAAAGAGAAGCGGGCACATATTTTTTTTTAAACCTTACATTCTAGAAAATGAAGAGAACATCCAGTACAGCTACTCATCAACCTAATCGGTCTAATATAGGTCTTGAAAAACATAAATAATTCGATCACACAGCTAACGTGAGCTAAACGAATTTCTAAAATTCTATATACAGGGTGTCCCACGAAGAAACAGAGAAACTCTCAGGACTTGTTCTTCAGGTGAAAATAACAAAAAAAGTTCATATAAACATAGGACCGAAAACTCTTCGTTTCCCAGATATCCGCCATTTTGTTTTTTGTACAAAATAATTCATATCTAGAGAACGGTTTGATTGATTTAGTTCAAACTTAGCATGAAGCTTAACCTAACAATGATATATCTCAAGAAAAATAATCGATACTATCAAATCTTGCGTTTCAAAATGGCGGCTGTTTGAATATTTCAAATCTAAATAACTCAAAAACCGTACATTTTAATGCAAAATGTCAAGATACCTTTTGTGTAGCCCTTTTGATTCCCTATCGGGTGGTGTAACTGTCAAAACAATCGGATGAAGGATAATATCTAAGGTTAAGGTAACGACAGAAAATGTACATACAATATTGCTGTGTTTACTGTGTTGGTATAGTATGCCTGGTTCAACAAACCAATTATTACACATCAACTATTTGAGAAATTGGTCTACCGTCGAGGCCCCTGAATAGTTATCTGTGTGTACGAAATACATTAATAGAATTTTTTTGCTTCTCAGGCTAAAGCCCTTAATGCTTCGTTCCGCTCGATGCAGAAAAACTCGCTTCCTTGGCGAGGGCTCTCCGCGCCCCAACTTGTTGAAGGTTGCACTACATAAGATCAAGATTCCATGTTGGCATAGAAATATCGCTTTTTACAAAATTTTTGTAAAAATTGAAATTTCCGGAATTACACGGTTCCTGCCCGTTGTAATATATATTGCGACAACAGACGTTTTCTAACGTTGCGAGCGCCAATTTTGCGACGATAGAGCGCGCAAACTTTGCACAATTTGTCTGTCTGTAGGATTTTCCTACTTTGTCACAAAATAAAGAGATTATACCACCTACTGGAAGTAAAAGGCAAACTAATTTTGATAGCCTAGGTGATATAACTCTGGTTAGGATAACTATGCCTATATTCACCCTAATGAAAAATATTTTATTAAATTTCTTCCAGTTATTGAAGTTACTATTAACTTTAAATATGCTCAGCTCAGTAATTAATTTTAATTTTATTAGACGATCTCTGAGGAGTGAGAACAGTGGAACTGACCTTAGAATAATTAAATTATTTGTGCTATGTGAACCTTCGATATTGATCATACACTGAAAACAACTTATCATATAGGATACTTAGATAATAGGAATTTCTTGAACAAGGTAAATTATTTATATTATTTTAAATCAAAAGAGAATTTATTCAACAAAAAAACTCAAAATTCTTTGTGGTTCTTTCCACTACAAAAATAAAAAATTTTAAACTAAATTTACTGTTTACATCACTTTATTACCTCTTTTAGGTAGAACCATTTATTATGTATTCAGACTTAATTATTCCTTCTGTTAATATTTATTATTTAATTATTTAATTATGAAAATGATTTTAAATATTTAATTTACAAGACTTATAATTTTATATTTGAAAAACCTAATTTAACTATCTCAACCCAGTATCAATAATTATTTAAATTTAACTCAGGCAATATTTTAATAGGGGACATCGTAACTTTTTTGACAGACCTTTTATTACTGCGACCCTTGACTCTGAACTGCTTTCCCAGGAATGTTGATGGAAATACAGCCTCCCTGAAGTCCGGTTATCGTTGGTGTAGTTGAACGTCTCCCGTGGTTTCAGATTCTGCCTGGTTGAGTTTCTCCTGGTTTGAATTTCCCTGAAGTCTTCTAGCGCCTTCCCCGATTTGGTTTTCGCTTTTTTATTCCAGTAATTCCTCAAAGCCCATTCGATGTTCCAGTTATCGCCATTACATCCGTCCTGTAGTTGTCGTAGACTACGTCATTTACAATGGTTTAGACGCACCTGCTATATTAACCAATTATAACCTATTTCACTTAAAATTGTTCGACTGTTTTTTCACTGTCTGTAATGATAACCGATATAACACAATTTCCGTTCATTTATTTAAATTGTATATAAGTTCGATGGATTTTTATAGAAACTGTTCGTTGAAATATTATATTTCATAATATTATTATTAATTAAAATGTTCACTGCTCCATTAACATATTTCGTACCGCTGACTTCATAAAACATTGCTTCTACTTGAAAAATGCATTACTTTAGAGTATCGCAGATTTTTTCTAACACATATCTATTCAAGAGAGAATTATACACTGGTCCAGCACATCCCTACTCAGAGAAAAATTCTACTGTGAAGTACTCTCGAGACGTCTCTCCGAAAAAGTCTATGAACAAAGTCTCTCCGCAAAGTATCTACGAAAAGTATCTCCGCAAAGTATATACGAAAAGTCTCTCGCCTCTGACGCTGTACGCTCCTTATATCGACTGTTTTGCCGCCTCCGGGGTACCAACTATTTCCCTGCTTTTCTATACCTTATTCACCATCTCGCCATGCGACTTGTATTTTTTTCTAAAGTTCTTGGGTTGGTACTACCCCCACTAACTTCCTAGTTTGACATCTCATCTTGCTATCAGCTACTCCCTCTACTGGCATATTGTCCCATTGTTTTACTTATATTCCCTGTAGTTTCTCTGGAACTTGTTTTATAGAATTGCGGTTTTCGTAATCTTATTCCTGGTACATTTTTCTTTCTTCTCAAACTTGAGTGATGGTCGTACGACGTTTAGTTTGCTTACGGCGCTATTTGTTATTTAACATTTTTTATTGAACTTCTCTTACTCTTTTCAAAAATATCTTTTTCATTTACTTTTGATCAAATTTGAGGATTTTCTATAACTTTAACCCTTTCTAACTTTACCATTTTTTAATTTACAAAATTGTGATTTCCATGACCAATGTCTACACCTCCCGTGTTTCACATTTACCCATAAAACTCATCAATTTTATAATTTTATTTAACACCTTATTCCTGTATAAAATAACTAATTTTTCTAAGTCTTTTAAACAACTTGAAACAAGCTCCAGGACAAAAGTCCATATCTATTGACTCAGTACATTCGGCCTGGACTTGTCTTCTTTTAATCTATTTAAGTATAGGGTGCACCTCAACTTCTGCCATGAAATCTTGATTTTTGCATTTTATTGCAAAACTCAATTTTTCACACATTGCATAAGGCCCATCAGTTGCAATATATATATATTTGTGTTCGCACTCAAACGGCCGCATTTTAAGTCAAATTTTATCCAAATTATGTACACGCGTTGGTTGTCTATGTCGCTAGGAGGAGTTCATTAGAAAAAAATCCAACGACCGGAAACACTTTTTTTGACATTAAGTAAAAATGTTTTTAGATTTTTCTTACTAGAAAGAAATTTTTAGAGTTGTATCGAAAACAATTGATATAGGATATTATTGTTTTTCTTTTTTTTACATGACTTTGTTGCTAGTTCTGTTCCCCCAAAATCGTTAAAATTGTTAAATATAATAAAAGTACCCGGTTCAAATCCACGTAATGGATTTTGCCTTGGCGGCATCTTCCGTTCCGAGGCAGTCGACTGAACTTGTACGCTGCGAGCAAAGCGAACCACTCCATAAACCGTAGCCGCAAGGTCAAGCTGCAATCTCGCAAAGCGAGTTTTTTTCTGCTGCGAGTGGAACGAAGTAGCGCGTGAGTCGAATTTGGAGGCTTAGGTGCAAACAGATTCTAATAATGTATTTCATACACAAAGATAAATTTCGTGAATAGATCAATTTCCCAAATTGTTGGTTGAAACCTTGAAACATATAAATTTGATTTTGGAAATTTGCTCAACTCACTTCAGCGGTTCAGCTGCTTGATCGAATAATTTTTAATGGGAAAAATTATACTGCAAAAAACTGCGAAGGCGAGTTTTAATTTAAAACACTCAAAAATAAGAAAAACTTGAGATAAGCAAAGTGTTTAATGTTTAACAAAATCAATAAACAACCGAAATAGAAAATGACTTGACTGAAAACCATGCAGTTGATCAGAATGACTATGTAAACTCATAAATCAAGACTTTTAGGCTAGAAACTATTTCTGGGTAAAATTTATTTTTTTAAGCACATTCTTTATGAGTTTACATAAGACCCAACCTTTACCACAACTTTTCAACTTGTAAAGAAACTGACAAACCAACTATATAATTTTTTTAAATAATTTTACTAAAAGGGGAGTTGAATTATTGAAACTAACATGTCATATTTTCAACATTGGCAGGCGTATTAAAAACATTTTTATTTTATGTTGAGTTGTTTCCATACATGGATTTGTTATTCGCTTTTACTAAATACTAGCCGACTCGTGCGAATATTTACAGGAGTACTTATCTGATTTAATACGTAGTTTTAATTCAGTTAATTACGTTTATTTATTTACATTGGTTCATAAGGATTTACGATGCTTTACGTTGATTTATTTTGATTAATTTGCATGTTAAATTACACTTGCATATAGAATGTAAACAATCTTACTAACAGCTGTTGTGTTAGTTAGCCAGATTGTTAATAGTTAGCCTTTCATTATGAATCGTATTCGAATTATTATCATACGAAAGTGTTTTAATCAATTTGTTATAACGAAAACATTAATTTTAAGCAGTTTGTCTACTTTACGTCAATGACGGGGAACGTAGGCTTTAAAATAACGTTTGAATCATTAATTTTTATTAAGATGATTAAGAATAATTAATTAAGATATGGTGTCACCACAAAAAAAACACCCTTGAGAAATAATATATACGATATTCGTTTAGTAACAGACGCAAAAGCACTAGTATTCAGATAATGTACAAGCTTATAGATTTTAAAGAATTTGTGAAAAACTTTATTGGAGCCGTCACATGATAAGTATAGTTTTTTCTACAAATGGTATTTCACCAGCACATCATAAAGATACATAACAAAGTTTGAAAAAACGTTTTTAAACAACTCAAGTGGTCGTTCGGAGGCCATTAAACCAAATTAATGTAATACGTAATTATAAAACAAAATTATTTAAAGTAGAAATTAAAAAAAAACATCTCGCGAAGTATTTATTGTATTATCACATAAACTGTAGTTTGTGTTTTTGGTTTTAGCTGGGCATAAAGACAGTGTTTTCTCATAAGGCAGACCTATCTGGTATGGCCAATGTTGATGAATTATCTGTATCTGATGTTCTTCAAAAAACATATATCAAAGTTGATTCAGAAGGCACGGAAGCTGCGGCTGCAACAGGTAAAAAGAGCTAAATATTATTATAAAAATCTAAATTTTATTGTTATACGGACTGTTTCAAAACGTGGTAACTGTTTTAATATAATATTGGTTACTGTTTTAGCAGAGGCAGTCAATCGATCGCAAAACACTGAGTTAAAGAAAACTTATATTACATTTACAATACGGTTATAAGGCTCTAATAGTGTTTCAGAATGTGCATACCTTGACTTAAAATGTTTTACGATTGATAACCACGTGACTGTAGTGGCAAGTAGACGCTCGTTGCGCGCTAGGCCAATCAGGAAAGGTCAGTTGTCAAAGCCATTGATGCACCCCTTGTTGCCAGATTTCTGTTAAATTGCTTGTCATTTTAAGGTAATTTCAAAAAGGGGAATTGCTTAATGCGTAAAAACTATGATATGGCAACAATATGTCGATGCCTCCCCACACCAACGCATTTGGCCGATAATAAAACACACCAAATCAGACTATAAAAGTAAACGAATCGATTTAATAAAACATATTTTTCAATAAGCTCACCTTGTACATAATGTAAAAACTGTTTGTTCTCACATTGCCAAGTTGCCATTTGGTCCATTAAGGCTGTGCAATAACTCTCTAAAGTGGAATCAGGGACAGTTTGCAGTAAAGCTCCAGTGGTGAAAGTTGCACGTGCTCGGTGGGTAGGAGCCAATCACACGGTGTTGTTCACGTGATCGGGGTGTGGCATTCTTTGACGCATACGGCTGCTTCACAGTGGTGTCTCAGTCGTGAATGTCATTGTATGTACGTGTGCGTGCATTGCATGCATTTTTGTTTTTAATGTATTTTAGTATCTTTCGAGTTGTGTATAATGTAATATTGGAGTAGATCTACGTGTAATATAAATAGTGAACAATTTTAATAGTTAATTTATAGTTATGGAAAACCTTTCTCCAGTGACAAGAAACAAAAAGGGAAAAGCTATACGTAACGATAAGAGACAGTGCGTTGTAAATGCTTACAAACGTTTATTGGTGGATAATCCTCCTTTAAACTCCTCCTGGATAATACTGAAGACTCAGCTGTTGAGAAAGGTCACTTCAAAATGAGTGACCCTCGAAATGGTGGGAGAGGTTGACGTTCCTTCGAGGGCTTATCACTAACATCCCACTGGTCACAAAATTAATAAATCACTTACAACTCAATTTAAAAAAAAAATAAAAAAAGTAATTCGATTTAACATTAGTTACTGAATTTATCAATCGATTTATAATTACCAGTTTTAAAAGATTGGCATTGGAAATTCCATTTACTGATAAATTTATATTTCATAGTGGCCTCAGAAACAGAAACAGCCGCTGATAGAAACAGTTGAGCCGCTTGTGATCTGTCCTCGTCCCTCCCAGTCACCACCCAGAGGTTGTGCTTTACTGCAAACTTTCACTGAATCCACTTTAGTTAAAGCATTAATCCAGTGAGTGGAGCCAACCTTAAGAAGGCTTGCCTACGATATGACATTGGTATAGCGCTCGAGCGCGACTAGAATATCGCACGTAAACACTTTTGTTTTTACTAATTAGGCTAGGTGCATATTGGGAAGCGTTTGACACTTGACAAGCGACGTGGCACAGCGCGAATTTTTGTAACATACGAAAATGAATGGATTAGCGCCTATTGGAAACTCGACGTTATGCAGCGCGATTCGCGTGGCACGATAGACATGTGGCACAGTAGAAGTGAAACAGTTTCTCGAACCATGCGTCACACGTCTCACGAGTTCATAACTCTACTGTCGCTCAAAGGATTTGGTGTCCAGTTGTGCATTTTTCACTATCACATTTTTCAGATTTTAGCCCAGGAAAAGCTGATAGGGGCCTAATTAGTATTAAAAATGTTGAAATTAAAATTGAATTTATTTGAATCATAAAACAATTTTATAAACAAACGCAGTTAACTGGAATATAGAATAATATATAATTATTACTTGTATAATTCTTCAATCTCAAATATGTTTATTTTTTTCAGTATATGTTTTCGTCAATTTGAATTTTTAAATATTAAACTGTACAGTTACAATCATGCTGAAAAATAAATAAACAAATCTTGGTAAAGTTATAAATTTTCGATTTTATGACTTTAAAACGTAATGCACAAGGTTTGTACATAACAGTTTGAATACGTAGTTTTGTATAAATTAAATTAAAATTAATAAAAAGTTTTGTTCTCATAGAAATCAAAAATCCAAAAAAAATCGATGTTTTGTGTTTATCAGTGTATCGTTTAGTTTAAAATTAATGTTTGTCTTTATTTCAAATATATTTTTTTTTTTTTTTTAAAATATAGAGGCTTTCTTTGAATTTTAAAATCTTAAAATTATTACTGGAGATTGTAAATGATACTTTTTTTTAAATTGACGAGTGCCAATTATTATATTAGTTAATTCGCAATGTTTTATTTCGAAAACTATAAAGGCACCATTATTCCTACTGATGAAATTTCTAATTTTTCGGAAATAATTGTTTTTTAAATGCTACTATCTCTAAATATAATAAATCAATGAAGGGAACTACAATTCAGGATCACCTCCATCTTCTCCCAGTATCTTCTGATCAGCAAGATACCACGCTATCCACTCTGCTAAGACTTGCCTTAAAAACTTTTACATTTTGGTTGATCTTGTTTTGGGGCTCTGGTAGACAACCATAATACCAACTTACTTTCAGTAGTGTCTTGTAGCATATGTAGGACTGCGATTTTCCTTGTGTCAATAATGGTCTTTATTGTATGAATAAAGTATATATTGTTATATAATTTCAATATTAAAGAAGTTGAAAGTTGAAAGAAACATTTTATTTACAAACAAAAATTGTTTTCGTAGTTCAAAACAATACATATATTAAAAAACATATATAATTTCAATATTAAAGAAGTTGAAAGTCACTTTTCTTACAAACAAAAATTGTTTTCGTATTTCAAAACAATAAATATATTTTTTCTTAGTAAAAGTATGCAAAACATTCCAAGCTGGAGACCAGGTAACTAGTCATATCTCATTAGCTTGGAATCGAGTCAACCACCTTTTGCTTTACTTCCGCGCTCCTACCCTCAAACCACAGATATTAAAATCTTCCTGGACTCTATACGAGATTCGAACCCGTCTTCTTCAAATCAGAAATATACCACTCTATCCACTCGGCTATGGCTTGCCTTAAAAGAACAAGTTGTACCATCGCTAGTTCCCGAGGTAATACTCTCATTTTCCAAGTCTATTGCTCCACTTCGGGCTTTCGCTATCGTCAGCCAGGTACATTTACTTCTGAAAATTAAATATTTTCTTTATGTACTTTAATAAATTTACTGGACTTAGAAAAGTGAATTTATTTTAAATATTTATGTGGAAATTAATTTAATTATTTCTTACGTAAATTTATGACTTCATTATATTTTTATTTGTATTTTTATAAAACTACACACTATATTTTTGCTCGACTTTAAATTTTGTTATACATGCTTCCCCTTGACTTACTACCCCGTACAAATATAAATTCCCAAATAAATTATTTTTTAATTAGAAATAAACCTTTTTTATTATAACGTTCCCTATTACATCTCCATTATTAACAACTTGTCGCCACTTAAGATACAAAACGTCATAACCCACAATTTTGCCAAAATTTAGTTTTTTGCATATCTGGATTTATATAGTCATTCTATACCTTCATACTTAATTTCATGACAATCTGATAATTACTTCCTGATTCATACATATGTTTGTATAGACTCAACAAATCTGAAATTCTTTGTCGGGCACCATAAACTTCTCATGAATACAAATTATACAGATTCAAACTTAAGAACAACTAAGCAAACTTCCTATAGCCACTCCTAGATGGTGCTGATAAAGGTACATTTACTTGTACATGTAATACTTATAGAAATAGTAAACTAACTAAATTTATCAATTGTCTTTAAGGCAAACCTTAGCCGAGTGGATAACGCAGGATCTTCCTTATCAGACGATCCCGGGTTTGAATCTCGGTTAGATACCAGGTAGCTATTTATATCTGTGGTTTGAGGGTAGGAGGGTGGAAGTAAATCAAAAGGAGGTTGGCTCGCTTCCAAGCTGACGGGCCGGCTTCGGATGTTTTGCATATTTTTTTTACTACAGTATTTATATATGTATACAAGTTATTAAAAAAAAACCAACCATGAATGGACATAAACAGCAAAAAATGTACAGTGTTTATCGATTGCAACCTTCTATATTATAAATACTAGTGAATAAATATTTAAAAATAAATTATAACGTTAAACTGAAAAGTGTTTGCTTATTCCTCGCAATAAAGGTATTTGAGAGTTGCTAGGTTTTGCATATTAAGTGACGTTATATTAAAGATGCTTATAATTTGAAAACCATGCCAGTTTTTGCTTATTTTTAACAAGAGAGATATTATTTCTATTACACTCAATATGCCATGACCAAATATTTCAAATTTGAATTTATTGAAAAAACTACAAGTTCCATACTTTTTCGTTATCTTTGAGACACACTAGTAATGAGATAACACACATACAGACAGACATCTTCTAAACTCAGCAGGATAGGACACATGATGAATATCATGGTATGGTTTGGTAGAATGGTTGCAAGACACTCTGTATTTGAGAAAAATGTATAACGCTGGTAGTTTACATAAGTGCAATAATGATGCAGCCTTTACAATATAAACCTTACTATGTACCATTGCCTCTAAATGTAGTACAAGTTTAAATTGCTTTCTTCAGTAACAAATGAGTGTGTACAAAAATACAAAAACCATACAAAAATACCATACAAAAATAAATTAGTATGTATAAAATAATAATTTTTTCCGTATAATTTCAGGTGTTTTTACTTCTGTAAAAAGCTCACTTACATACTCCAACACAATAAATTTCAAAGCGGACCATCCTTTTATCTTTGTTTTGATGAAAGGTAAACTAATTTTGTTCATAGGAAGATTATCACAAGTATAATTATTGTGTATTTCTTTCTTCAATCTCAATTATGTTTAGTTTTTACAGTAAAGGTATTTGTCAATTTGAATATGTAAATGTTTAACTGTACAATTGTAATCATGCTGAAGAATAAATAAAAACAAAACTGTGTAAAAGTAAAATGTTGTGATTTTATTATTTAAAAACATAATACACATGGTGTTTACATACCAGTTTGAATAAGTGGGTTTGCATAAATTAGTTTAAAATTACTAAGAAATTGTGTTTAGGTTTGAAATTAAACAAAAATTTGTTTTTAAAAAAGCTGTTGTGTTTTTCAATATATCGTCCTTTATTTACAATTTGTATTTTTATCCGGTTTTTTTTATATTTTGATTTGACAAAAAACAGACCTAAGATAAAACATATACTTTTTCTCAGTAACGACATAGATGTTTATCTTGAAATTTGTATTTTTAAATTTATATAAATTTACTGAATATTGTAAATTGTATTTTTTTTTTAAATTGACAAGTTACAAATATATTATTTACTCACAATTTTTATTTTGGAATAATTTGTTTTAAAGAAGAGTACGAAATTTAAAAAATAACAAAAGTAATTCATGCAGACTAATTTAATTAAATCAGCAGCCCGAATGGATAAATTGGGAATAACAATCAATAAATGTGAATCCTGAAAACTCAATCACAGACGTGTAAATGAAATCAAATAAGTAATTATTTAACTGATTGAAATTACAATCATGTTGGGAATTCTATTATTTTCTGTACGTGTTGCTCTTCCCGAAATAGAAGAGACTTATAAAGCCTTAAAATTCCTCCAATGTAAAAAAAAAGCTTAGCCTAACCTAATTCAAATCAGCACTGTGTGTTCTAAAATTCAAATTTGTAATCCTTAATATACTTCTATACATATAAATAAAATTGGAATGTCAATCTGTGATTTCAAAATATAAGTTTTTTTTTCTAAGCTCATATGGTTATTCGCACATTACCAAAACCTAAACACACATTTATAAATTTGTCTGTCTGACTGTTAAGCCAGGCTAATGTCCGGAATGGATTTACCAATTTTGACGAACGATTCATTACCTTGCAGAGGACTATTCAGAGAATATTTTAGGCTACTTTTATTCCGAAAATATATATAATTTTTGTAAATAAATTGAAAAATGTAAAGATTATGAACAAAATAAGGGATTTTATGAACAAATGTTGCGGATATTGCGTGTCTATCTCTGTCTTACATTATGTACAAGTCACAACTACCTAACTTAGATCCAAAAGCCTCTGTTTTAATCAATTATCATTTCCGTAAAAACTTATATTAAAAAATTATGAATACAATTAGAGATTTTGTGGACAGCTATTGGGGATAGTACATGTACATTTTGACCTTTATCTATCATTTTGCACAGTTCACAACTAACTCCACCACCCAACTTATATCCAAGTGCTTCTTTCCTAATCAATCATCAATGTACATTAATATGTTGCATTATCATCACCATTGGGCATGGGTCAGCGCCGGGGTTGGCAAGTGAAGAAAGCAAGGGCAGAGCCTCTAGATTTATTAAACAACTTCAAACCACTAGATCACTATAAACAATATGTTTTAAATTTAGCTTTATCTCTATTTTAAGAAAATAAAAATATGTGTGTTCTGATTAAATAAAACAAATTTGTATGTGCATTTATTGAATATCTTGAATATTCAAATGATATTTTTACTCAGCATAAAGATTCATTTTGCCAGTTTCTACATAATTGGTTTTATTTCGTGCATTTACCTGGGACTCACACTCTTTTGTTTCAACACTCCATACACTTTTTTGAAATAAAAAATTTAGTTTTGTACTAATTATTGTTCTTGATGTTTTTTTAAGGAATAAAGTTTCCACACTAAAATGTTTCTGTTTTGATCAGGGTCAGTGGCACTGGAAGACAGGAAATAAATTAACCCAACACACTAATCTAGATTTTAATTTTCTAAAAGTGTTAAACCCAGTAATAACAAAAGAGAAGAATAATTAAATCACGCATCTGAATGGCTGACGTGAGTTGAGCGAATTTCCAAAATTAAGTTTATACGTTTTACAGTTTTCAACCAACTATTTGGGAAATTCTTCTATTCACGGAGACACTGAATACAGCTACCTCTGTGTACGAACTATATTAGTAGACATTTCTTTACACCTCAGCCTCCAGCACAGGCTCACGCGCTTCTTCTTTCCGTTTACAGCGGAAACACTCGCTGTTCTAGTTTACACCTCGACCTTCGCTTCGCTCGCAGCGGACAAACTCGGTTTTTATTGTATTTAACGTTTTGACAGGATTTGGGAAAACCAGACGGGCTATAAGAGCAAGTAAAAAAACAAATTGTGCAGAATAATCTAGCATACTCTAATTGTTTAGATAAACCCCAAAACAATGTTATTCTAGTTTTAATAAAAATCCCAAAAAATCCCAAAAAAA
>JAGFPH010002496.1:116211-159919 GCA_018207615.1 Philaenus spumarius | reverse complement strand
CCTTAAAGTTAGAGAGCTGAAATTTGTAACTCATTAATAATTTTAAGAAAATATTTAAAGACGCTGATCAAAACTATCCCGATTTATGGATTCGCACAAAGACGTATATGGATGACTGCAACATTTAGCTAAGACTGTGATTTGAAAGTCCGTAGATTTGGTTGTTGAAAAAGAAGACGGTCTTCACTCTAAATTCTATAATTTTAAATTGATTTAATTTATTTAGTCCAAATACCCTGACAAAGACGATTGATGGGCCGCCAGTGAACAATAAATACCAAACTAATTGAAAATATTATGTAATAATTCACTTTCGTGCAATTAAAGGTAAGAGAAAAATATTATAAATTGTGTAACGTAGTGATGCAAAACAAACACCCAGTAGTATATAATATGCACGGGTATTCAGCTAGTATATCTATATATATACATATGAATATTTATTTATTTATATTTATTTATATATAAATACATTATTTTATTATTTATTGTTTCTTTACAAAATGTATTAAAATGTTATTCACTATCAATATTAATTATATTTGGGTGTAGGCCTACAGTATTTATTTATGTGAATTGTGAACCAAGTAAAACTTCCGCAAAATACAAGTTAGAATGTTTGCAAATTGCAAAATTTAGTATTCAAAATTGGCTAAGATTGAAAATTTAGGTATCTATTTAACTTGAAATTTAATTGTCTACAATTTTCATCCTCTGACTTTTTTCAATTGATGTAACCATTTAAAAGATATCTGAGATTAAAATGTCATGAAGTTTATAAGTTTGCACGGAAATGGTAAAAGTGACAGTTTTTTTTTGGTTGCCAATTTCAGCTATATTCCAGAACCAAATTTGATGTTTCAGGTACACATTCGACGTGGAATTTAACCTTCTTTAATTGTAGAAAGAATAACTCTTTTTCTTGACTACGCACCATTTTCATGATATAAGCAAAAAACTAAAAAATGGAAACATTTTGCGGTTGTATGGCTCCTAAACGTTATGTACACCTCATAAATTAGATAGCATGTATTTGGGACCTAATGCATATTATAAACGAATGCCAGCTTTCCCGGAATTAATTCCTTGAAACAAATCACAATTTTACTGGCCTAAAATATAATATATGTACTTTGAATTACAAAAAATATAACTGTTTAATATTTAGAGAAATGTTATATTCAATTATTGTTAATATTTTTGCGTGATTACACCAACATGTAAGCTAAATCTAATTTTACTTTTAAGAATTTAATTAAGTTATTACATAATTTTTACAAGGTGATGTAATTCAGAAGTGGTTTTGAAAAATAATAAAGACACATCAATTTCAAATCATGTATTTCAAGTTTATTATACAGTTTAAACAAAATTAATCCCAATAAACAAACATTTAAATGTAACCACTAAAGCGTGTTTCAGAGAAACTGACTTTGAGGATTCAAACTGCATGATGTAGAATAGGTAATTGTTTAGTCTTTAATGAAATATTATATTTTTAAAGTGTGAAAAACAAATTGAATTGGCAGAAATTTACTGGAATTTCTTACGCCTTGCTTTAACATTGTGAAACTCTTCTATTAAGTCTTTAATGGCAACGCAAACAGCGATTCCTTTGGGGTTACACGAGCGAAACAGCAATTCCTTTGGGGTTACACGAGCGAAACAGCCATTCCGTTGGGGCGACATGATCAAAACAGCATTTCCTTTGGGGCGACACGAGCGAAACAGCAATTCCTTTGGGGCGACACGAGCGAAACAGCAATTCCTTTGGGGCGACACGAGCAAAACAGCAATTCCTTTGGGGCGACACGAGCGAAACAGCAATTACTTTGGGGCGACAAGAGCAAAACAGCAATTCCTTTGGGGAGACACGAGCGAAACAGCAATTCCTTTGGGGAGACACGAGCGAAACAGCAATTCCTTTGGGGCGACACGAGTGGACAGAGCATACGATTAATTTTTGAATTAACAAACAAATGTAAATAAATTCTACTTTGACGACAGTAGCGACACAACGTGAGCTGGTGGTACGATCGAGTTTTGAAATTTCAAATCAGTTTGTCCTTTTTCGCTGCGGTAGCTCGTGTCCCGTCGCTCCTGTCGCTCGGACAGCCCGTGTCAACGATGCAGACGGCACCACCGATGTCAGCGATCTGGAATAAGATCAGCTCAATGATATGACCGCTGGTGTTGTCCACGTAGGTCACAATAATCTACCCAATGCTTGCGATACGAGCGTATTGCCGATGTCGCTCCGATCGATTGAGTCTTGTCGCTCTTGTCGCTCACGTAGGAATACACTGAACGAAAGACAACTGCGATTTCTCGGTGTTAGCCGGAAGCACGAATTTTATTAATTTGAGTCGAACGAATAACTTGGTATTAGCTCGTTCATGACTCGTATATCTATATAACACGCTCATACGCACATGTTGTAAAACTGGAATGGATTAAAGTGTTAGTTTTTGAAGTGAAAACTTCTTATGGCGCGTTAGGCACTTTTTCAGATGGGTAAAAATCTCTGATTTTGCGGGATCGTCAGATATTATTCGTCATCGCATCTGTGTTTACAAAAGAGAGATAGCACTAAATAACTCAACTACAACACGCTCAACGGTAGCATAGTGGTTAGTATCCCCGCCTGTCAAGCGAGAGACCGAGGTTCGATTCCCCGCCGGGGAGGAATATTTCTTTTTTACAAAAAACTCATTGCAACTCCAGAAATAGGTAAGATAGTTCAATTTTGATATAAGCGATGTGTATGTTACGGTTTACAAGTGTAACAAGCACCACGATTTTATTTTAATAATTTTCAAAATGGCGGCAGTTACAAATGTTTAAAGTGGAATATCTTGAAAACCGTTAACATAACAAAAAGTGTACAGGAGACAACACATTTTGTTTTTAACATCAGACAAAATGGTTTTTTTCTTTTCTGTAGGTCAAAGCATAAAACTGAGTTATCTAGAAAAAACTGAAATCATAATTTCTTGGTAATTGTCTACAATATCAAACATTATCCTAATACCAACATTTTTTGAATTAACTAACCTAATGTTGTAACTTATGTTAAATTTGATTACTTGGTGATACCTCTAAAATGGACATAGATAATTTAACTATCTTGGTTGATATGATAATGAATGTGAATGCATTAAAGAAACGAGTGTTATTTCAGTATGTGCCTAACCAAAATTAATTATATTTTTTAATTTATTATTTTACTATAGAGAATCATTTGTATGTTATTTTTTATATTTTATTTTAAATGGGTCAAGGTAAAAATAATTCTCAAATTTTAGATTAAACCAATATAACCAACGATTAATATATTCATGACAGTTTTCAATTCTGATGGCAGTCCCACGACTGCTTTTTTTTCAGATAAAACATAGTATTGTAATACTGTAATATTGTTTCCCAAAGTTTTTTGTCGTTTTGCCGCCCCTAAACATTTGCTGGCCCGGGCCCATATGGCCCTATGCTAAATCCGGCACTGTCAATGATGATATAATGTACTTTTATATATTTTCACAAAATATCAAATAACAAACGAATACTCTTTCTAAATGTGTATTGTATCAATAACTGCTAAATAACTAAATTAGTAAGTGAAGTAGGTCGTCAGTCATTCATTTGTTATAAAAAACCTTCCTAAAATAGTTTTTATACAAATTCAATTCCCATATTCCTTCCTAGAAATACAGTGTTGTTAAAATGTTTAGGGACAAGCCTAAGTCTATCTTAAATAGGTAATAACATAGTATAGCTAGTAGATTATTAAAATTTTCAATGCGGAAAGAAAAACTTCTTCAATGGAAAACTATTTTGTATTCCTAAACACTGCAATAACATTGTGATTTTTGTTTAGCTTTTAGGATTTTAGGCTTACAAAGATTAGAATAACAATTATTATAGTTCTGTTAAAAAAATCGTAACCAGTGAATGAAGAATTAAGTTAATAACAATTTAATAAATAAATTAATACATTTATAATTTTGGGCAATTTCAATTAAAAACAAATTTATTAAAAAAAATTGATTACGATTTTGTAACAGTCTTGTAGTAATTATTTCTAAACTCTATGACCTATAGCTACACACTTATACACCAAAATCGGCATGTTATTGCAAGTGATTTATTTGTAAAAATGTTTACTTGTTCAAAAACAGTGTTTTCCCTACATTAAAAAAGTAAATAATTTACTATAACGTAATATTAATCTGCAGAAGTCAAATGTTTGTGTTTATATATATATACAATTACGTGAAAATACTTATACATGTCCCTAAACATTTTCGCTACACTGTAGTATTCGACAGTAATTTAATACTGAAATGGACTTTAACTTTAACAAAAGTGTAAACATAAAATGTACATAAACAGAACACTCACTTCTACACAACAAACATCTGCAGTCTCAGTGAGAGCGTAACGACGTGGGCTGAGGAGAAATACAAGAGGGAAGGTGCAGAAGTAGTGGAATGGGTAAGCAGTGCGTGCCGGGTTGCATCCCGAATTTGTAGAAGGAGATTTCCAGATCCAAGGGGTGAGTTAATCTCTTAAAGAATTTGAGATAAAAAATACATTTTGTTATTATGCATACATAAATGTTCAAATCTTTTAGATGAAAACACCATAATTTTTTATAAAATTTTTATTTTATCAAGTTTATCAATTTTTAAATTTTGAAATACGCGAATTTATAGAAAATATAATATGGCACTTTTATCACCATATTTTGATAGGTTAACTGCAAAACTTAATTTTCATGTTCTCAACCGTTACACAGATAAACCCACCCCAAAAAATCAAAAAGTGAGCATATATTTTATAACAGCAGTAATAATAAAGGTTAAAAGAACCAGCAAGGCTCAGGTCTACACTTTAATAAAAAAATTACCTAAAATTTAGAAATGCAAATAGTTGCTTCAAAGTGTGAAATCAGGTATTAATGGAAATATTAGAGCAAACGGCTGTTTTATCTCTTATTTCACTTGGTTGCTATAGCCATTTATCAGTCTAGGCCTAACCTAATAATTTTTCCGACTAAATATGCAAATATTGAAATAAAAATGTTTTTATAAAAAATGAATTATAGCCTATATTACTCATTTATAGTGAAGCTTTTTCTTAGAAAAACTATTTTTTCAATCAGTTTAGTAGTTCCAGAGATTGTAGGGACAAACAAAAAAACTAATTTTACGTCTTTATTATATAGTATAGACAGGCAGGCTTCATAAGTAGGCCAATTTCACAAATAGTTGGTTGAACCCCTGAAATATATACGTAAACTTAATTTTGTTAATTCTCTCAACTCACGTCAACTGTTCAGCTGCGCAGTTGAACTATGTTCACTTGCTTCTTCCAATGTAGTTTTACATCTAGCGTCATGCCCAGATATTTTAAAAATAAAAATGCCTTGGTGTACGAATTTAATATCATAGTCAGTACACGAAGCATTTATTCAAAACTTAGTAGCTTTATAGCCGAAGCTTGCAACTGGGAATCTCATTCCCGTCATATTAAAACTTTTCTTATATCATAGCATCGCTGATCTTACGACAGTAAGAGTCCTGTTTTCAATATAATACGTCATTTCAACACCTGTTGTATAATCCATGCAGTATTTCTACAAAAAAATACTTTCTACAAATATTTGTTCATAGACGGTGAAGAATTTATTTGGGCACTTTTCAATAACACGTTTATATTAATTGGATCGTTTAAAATGTACCACAAGTGAAAGTAAAAAGTAAATTTAATGGAAAAATGCCTTCATACGACTAATAAAATTTAAATACAATTTAATGGGAGAAGTTAAATATTTATTGTATCGATGGAAGAAACTATCCAACATATCACTTTCAATTTTGTATAGTTGTTTCTAGGCATGAAGAGGAAGGTCCTCTAGCAGTTTCATTTTGAAAGGTATGACTACAAAGAACAAAAATTGTTTATTGAAAATTTAAATGCTCAATTCTTTAATCTGATACCAACGCTTGAAAATAGTGTACTGCAAATACCATATAAATTGCCGGTTACTAATACAATACTGAGCCGTGATATAAAGTACATGTATTGAAATAATTCGACTACGCAGCTAAACCGGTGAAGTGAGTTCAGCTAATTTCCAAAATTAAGTTTAAATGTTTTAGAGTTCCAACCAACTATTTGGGAAATTAGTGTGCTCAAATATTGCAAACTCATATATACTTAACCGTACAACTGTAAACATTAATTGTTATACTTATTTAAAGTTGAGAGCTGAATTTTAGTACATTTATATCCTAAATGATAAAAAGACAAATTTAACAAAACTCCCATTTTGTGACTTCTGACCATAGGATAACTACTCCAACACAATACAAATAAATTCCATAAAATTTCTATATAGCAAGAAAGCTGAAATTTTGTACTATTCTTAAATGACAAACAATAAAGAGAATTAGTTGCATTTTAGTGTTTCAGGGGATGAGATAGGGTAACAATAAACAATAAATACTTCTCATGAAGATAGCGAACTGAAACTTGGGTTATAATATTCTTAAATTACATGTAGTAAATAATACCCAATTGCAGTTAATATCTACCCACCGTAGGTAATTTTCAAGTAGAATGTGCTTCCTAACATTTTAAGTTTTTAGAATAAAACCGTTTAATTTTACAAAATTCAAATACATCGATTAAAATTTTAAACGTTTAATGCCACAATTTTGATACGGCGTTTGGTAAGTAAGTAAATATGTTTGGAAAGATACTTTTAAAATACATGCAAATAAAGTAAAACTAAGTAAGTACTTATGTTTCTGTTATTAATGAACTATAGCCAATTAGTCATATTTTATCAATTAGCAAGACAAATTAATTGTTAATGCTTCCTCACGAGTATTGATATAAATCCATTGTATTTCTACTTTTATCCTATAAATACATTTGGATCGATACATCTTGGAGCATTTACTACTTAGGTAAGAAAAAAACAATCATCCTATTACTTTAAATGAGCGAGTCTTGTATTTATCTTTGTCTCTGTCGGGGATCTCGAAAACGGCTCTAACGAATTCAAAGAAATTTTGTATTTAGTTGTAGTTTTGATTTTGAAGTACACCCATATAGTTTTTTTTTCAGAAAATCTAATTTAAACTTTGAGAAATTTTAACATAGGGTCTTATGGGTTGCCATGTTGGTTACAAATTAACAACGAAATAGTAAATAAAGCGATCAAAACAGCTGTTTATAAACAAGCCAATTATACTGTTTTAGCACGTTGGAAATGGAGTGGAATAGAAAGAACTGAGATTGAGTATTATCAAAAATCAGCTGTTCAATGGGTGGTTTTTAATTATTGTTAAAAAAACAAGCTAATTTATACTGTTTTAGCACGTTGGAATTAGAATAAATTGTGCAAGATTTAACAATTTATTTTGTCAAAAAAAAAGTTAAACTTGGCAAAGATGGATACATTATATAGTCAATTTTGTAATATAGGCCTGGCTCATTTCCGAAACATAGTATTGAGGTTATGTTAATCCTGCAATAATTTTTACTATATTTAGGCCTGGTTTCAAAACTTTAGTTGACAGAAGATAGTAGAACTAAGACTAAACTCGTAATGAAAGCCTCTCACGTTTCTAGAGCATGTATTTGAGGTTATAATTAATCTTGTAATTACTGTTAATATATTTAAGCATGGTTCATAATTTTAGAAACTATGTACAAACAAGCCAAAAGATTAACGAGATTCTTTAGAAAAGTTTCCAACTGCGAGCGAAGCGAAGTCGAGGCCAACTGAGGCCGAAGTCGAGGCGTGGTTGGGACGCGAAGCGTCCAGGGGCAGAGCCCCTAGTAATGCAATAAGAAACATTTATTGTATTATAGAGTATGTTGTACTTTCACAATGTTGGCCTAGTTAAAATTAACACCATTTATATAAATTAATATGTTTCTGATTAATTATTTCTTTAAACAATTTTTTCGGATGTTGTTCACCACCAAAAAAAGTATCACAGCTCATAACTTTGTGGAGTATAATTTAAGTAAAATACAATTTTTCACTATGACCAATAATTTAGTACTCAAAACTGACCAAATTTGGAAATGTAGATGTCTGTTTAAATTGCAATTTAATTGTCTACGACTTTCATACTTTTTATGGGCTTTTTTAATTTAAGAAGAAGTTTAATAGATGTTTGTTTTTTAAAAGTCTTGAAATGTAAGTTAGCACGGAGACGGTAAAAATGCCGTTTTTTACTATCAATATAGGATATACAACTATCCCAATTCTATGTTTTAGGTACTCATTCGACGCAAAGTTGAATGATCTGTAATTTTTAAAATATTAACTTTTCTGTACGACTCACTGTTTTTGAGATATAAGCAAATAACTGAAAAAGTTAAAAATGTGTGCGGTTTTATGGCTCTTCAGAGTTGAGCTCCATTCCCGAGATGGTGCAAACTCTGTATACATGTATTTGGGACCAAAATAAGATATAAAACGATTTCCAGATCGATATTAAAATTTTACTTGGTCTATTTAAAATACAGTTTGTATATAAATTTAATTCTTCTCAATTTAACTATTGCATGAACGTTCTATAATAAATAAGCAATTACTTTCATTTCTGTTAACTTGTGGGGAATTTGTCCCACTTAAAAAAATATAGAATCTCTGGTCGTTAATTTACAAATGAGAAACTTCGTTTCGTAACATGGTAAATTAAAGATCGTAAAACGACACAAATATTATTGTTCCGCAAAATATGCGAACAAAAGTTGACATTTTGAAAATCTTAGAATCAAATTTGTAGTATTTCTTTTAACGGTTGATTTTATTTTTTAAATACTTTTGTATTTGTAATTTTCGTAGGTTATATTTTTGTTTAAGGGATTAAGTAGGTATTTTATCTTTCATTATAAGTCTTTTCATATTCTAAATTTAATAATTTGTTTATAATAAGGTTTACACAGAAATATGCTGTCTAGTGGTCTGTTACTCACTTAGTAAAATGTATGGTGTTTTTTCGACATCCTATATGGTTATACTATCAGTAAATTCCCTCGACGGAGGGATTCATAAAATCAAAAAAACACTTAAACATAACACAACTAAATTATTATTGTATACAAACACGAACAAAGTTTATTTTTGATATTTACATAGCTAAGAAATAAGTACACAGACTCAAGTCTAAATTGAGGGGTTTCATCAAGTCTACCATCTTCGTTGTTGTAATTTGCAGTAGGCCTTCACCTAAGTTGACTATACTTAGTGCAGTATCTCAATCTTCTTGGACAAATATAAATATAATCACAAGTGAACACTATTGAACCATTTCGGTTTGAAATGTTACACAATTACCATTCTTAGATAAATTTATTAATTACAACAGCAATAAAAAGAACCTGCTGCAAAATAACCTGCTTCAAAAAATGTGAAGCCGGCTGAAGATGACGACATAGTCGTTGAAATGCGTTTGAGTAAATACACGTATTAGGGTATCACGACAGTATCTCACAGCTCAAGCACAATTTACATTTATAAAATGTCTAAATAAAATATCAACAGTGCCGCAGAGAGACTTTATGGACTCTATGCAATATAAATGCAAGGACCCCATCTATAGGCTCGGAAATGCTTCGTTTTACAGCTATCCACCATTTTGTTTTTACAAAATACTTAATATCTGTGGATGTAGTAAATGTATTGTATACGACCCACGCACAAAAAAACAAACAGTTTTTTCCATTTATTTTTAAAATGGTGGCCGTGGTGAACGTTTAAAATTTGTAATGTTGAAAACCTCTAACTTAACAAAAAAGTCCCAAGAAACAAAATGGTTCCTTATTTAATGACACACATAAAGGTTTTTATTATTTCTGTAACTGTCCTCGGATTATGTAGTTTGCATTCCAGCCGTCGGCTACGAATCAGAAGCTACCCGCACGTGGATTTTAACCTTTTAATTTTACGGTATTTTACGTTTTAAAAGATTTAAACTATCCACAAATTCGGGCAAAAATATAAAATGGGCAGAATAACCAACCAACCATTTACATTCAAAATTCATGACAAAACCAAAATTCATTCTATAGTACGAAAATTATCCAAAACAATTGATTTCCAGTTAAAAACATGCTTCCAGTCGTTGGATTTCTTCGGCTAACTAACTCCTCCGAACTACTTAGGAAACCATCGTGTGCACTAATTTGGACATTGGACGTAAAATTCGGCCGTTAGAGTGCGAACATATAAATACATATATAAATATAATTTTTAATGACACCCTGAAATGTGTTCTGCGGACATCGGTGCTCATTGACCAACTTAGGTCTTACTATAAGATTAATAAAATTCCAATAGATCATTTATCCTACGGAATTTTGCTAAATATAAAGTAATAATAATAGATTTTCTGTACATTATACACATTTAAATAAATATACCACGTTTCACACACCATGTCACATATACCGTGTATTGAGTACAAAATTGTGCATTAAAGCTTCAGTATATTTTTTTGTTTATTTTATTTGTTACTATTTATTGAACTGATTTTAATAAAAACTCCGAACCACAAAACAAGGAACAACAACAATAACTAAACAACTAAATTGTAAGTTATGTTTATTACGCTACCCTTATGTACATTTCGATGACATGGTCATCATCCTCAGAGGGTTTTAACAGTATTAAAATATACAGACAATATTACAGAGCTTTATATACCCACCCTCCCCCACTCCTCCCCCTGCCGTTCAATCCACGACTGACCTGGTGGGGGAAAGGGAGGAGCCACATTAAATTTACTACAAATATCTATTATTAACAATAAAAACATATTTAACTATGAATTATAAAACTATTATATACAAAAACAACACACTGGTCTACTAAAACTATAAACATTTAAACAGTAAGGTAATAAAAATTAAATAAAAAACTAATAGGCCTAAGGAAATAAATAACACAAAAAAAATTAAATACCTACTTTTTTTTGTTTAACAATTTATTGCATTTTAATCTAATGTTTTATTGACAGCAAAATTTCCTGTTTCAGTATTTCTGTTCTTTTTGATCAGTTGCCAAAACATATTAAGGGCTGATGATACAGAAGATGTTATTTTAAGTTCTAACATTATCGCTAACGATGTCTATCAGGTTTTTTTTAATAAATCGGCTTTATGAAATACATTATATAATATGTTTTAGCTTTATTATATTTTACTGGGTTTTTACATAACCAAAAATTTTAATTCTATATTTATTTTTAAGTTGTAAAAATTCTACGCCTTACACTTCCCATTCAAAGGTCAAATTAAATAAATTTAAATTTAAAAAAATACACTTTAAGCTGGATTTGAACAACAAATCTTAGGTTCTCCGTGCTATTGATCTAACCACCAGGCTCTACTGACCACACCAGGTATTGACCGATGATATCTCACTTTTATGATTAGCTTCATTTTAGTGAACTATCAGACTACTACCTCTTGACAAATGAAATTGAAAGGACTATCAATTGTTAAATTATTGTGTCATTTAATATATTGTTTAATGGGAGTTGGATGGTCATATGGACAAAAAATATCAATTTTGTTTTTATTGTATATTTTTACCCTGCTAATCATTAGCTTAATTTTGGCTCCTTATTTAATTTCTTTTGCAAATAAAGTGATGAAATTTAAAGAATACAAGGCAAGTAAGTTTGCGCGCATTATCTATATTTGTTATTTGATCTCACATTATAGCTTATTATGTGTACTAAATACTAGTAATAAATAATCAAAAAAAGGGAAGACAAACAAAATTCTCATGTCCGATTGAAATAATGATGGTATCTTCCTGATCGGAAGATATCGGGTTCGATTGTCGGCTAGAGACCAGATAGCTTATCTGTGGTTAAAGGGAAAGAGGGCGGAAATCAAGCAAACTTTGGTTGGCTCGCTTCCAAGCTGAAGGGTTATCTTGTCTCCGGCTTGGGATGTTTTACATACTTTTACAAGGTATTTATGTATATATATTTTAAACCACGAACATTTATCTTTTTCAAAGGGACGCCAACATCTTTCTTTCCTTTGCGACGCGTAACCATTAAAATCACAAACAATACCTTTAGTAGCACATTACCAGAGGAAGAGCAAAATAAAGATTCTTAGTACACAATAGGGTTTTAGCATACTAAGTAAAATTTGTGTGCAATTTTTCCAATAAAATTTAGTTGTTCGATTTCCAAAAATGATTTTTTGTTTAAATATATCATAATATATTTTAGGAACTACTTGTGTGAGAGACTTGAAACTTTTACTAATTATTTTCAAATTTCAGATTAATAGATGTATTAATTAAAATTATTTCTAGCATTTAAATTTATTCACATTGTACTTGAGTTATGTGGTATACTCTGAAAATGGTAAAATATGACAACATTTTTGAAATTAATTTTTGTTGCTAACTTTATTCTACATGTCTTCTTTAACAAGAAAAATACTATTTAAGTCATGATTTAACTGTACTCACACCATACAAATAGTTTTCCTGAGAAATACTTTTTTATTTTGACCTATTTTGTTGTTGGAAATTTAAACAGTGAAGTTTTGCTTTTAAATTTAGGCCTGAATGTTTAATAATATTTGTTCAGATGAAATTAAAGGACATATGGAATGTAGAATCAATTTAAACTTTAACTACCTACCCAGTTATTTCTCCTAAATGCAGTTTACTAGACAAGAGTTACTTCAAGCGCAGCCTCACGAAAGTTTTAATTTCCGTGTTCGTTATTCAGACACAACTTATATTTGTAAATAACTACTTATACTACAAGACTGAAGTTTTTACTACTTATTCTGCAGGTGTTTCTCTTTATATTTAGGTTTGTAAGAAGCTAAATAAGACCAAAAAAAATTAATTTTGCTCATACAAAAACTACACATTGTACCGCAATCAAATTGCCAAAATTAAAAAAAAATATACTCTTTAAAATAACACAAAAATTAAAAATCCGTCAACAACTTTTTAAGAAATATCAGTTTAAAAATACGTATGCATATGTTCTGAAATTTTGGCGTTTTAATTTTGTATACTTATGATAAAATTTTTAAACGTGAAGTTTTATATTTTTTTATGTTGTTTACATTATTCATTATATTTAATAAAATAGTAGATAGACTACATACATAGTTAATATTAAAAAAAAAAACTAGAATTTTTACCGTAAAATTCCCTTAACTTAAAATATCGTCCTTATAAAAATACTGATTTCAACTTTCAATAACAGGTTTTAGCAAAAGAGGAAGGCAATGTTCTTTACTGCCCCGTGAGTTTGAACATCTTACTAGCTCTTACCACCATTGCAGCCAGAGGAAATACTGCTGCAGAATTGAAAAAAGCTCTCCATCTTAATGCTGGAAATGACCACATAACGTCTGGCTATAAGGGACTTTTAAAAGACGTTTAAGCAAGTGTCATTGCAAGTTCTCACTATAAATCAGCTACAGTTTTTCAGGCAAGAGAGGTAGGAGGGATTTAAAATTCAAATTGTTTTCCTTGTGAACCCTTCTTTCGTGTGTTGGACAATATTCAGTCTACGAAAACTATATTCTTAGCAATATTTTATGTTTACTGCGAACTATAGGCCTACACATAACAAACAATAATAATTAACATTAAATACATAGCCTATACCAAGTTAAACATACTATGCAACACATGCCGTGTATTGAACACAAAATTGTGCACTGAAGTTTAAATGCATAGTTTAATTTATTATTATTTATTATTTTTACTATATGCCACCTAGAACAATGGAGATGGGGTATTAGCTCGTAGAGCTATGATTAAACGTATCAAGATTCGTTTATTTTTAACTAGGGGATCGGCCCCTGCTCTCTTCGCTTGCAAACCCCTGAGGGGACATATGGTGATGAAAATGCAAAAATATTATTGTAAATTGTGTTATTTTTACGGAAATAATAACTGATTAGGATAAGTTAGGTGGTGGTGGTAGTGCAACATGTAGTGAACTGTGCAACATGTAATACATAGATCGAAATAGACATACAAGATCCCCAACTTTTGTCCAGAAAATCCCTAATTTTGTCCATAATTTTTAAAAATAATTTAAAAAATGTTCGAAATAAAAAGTAGCCTAAAATATTTTCACGCAATCTACATTTTGATGAAAGTTTTATCAAAATCGGTTCAGTCATTCCGGAGATTAGCCCGGACAAACAAGCAGACAGAAAGACAAACAATTGTATAAATGGGTTGTTTTGGTCATGAATGAATAACCATATGACCTTAAAAAATACCTTATATTTTGAAATCACAGGTAGACAATTCAATTTTATTTATATGTATAGAATAAAAACGGTGTAACCCAGGTTTAAAAGCCAGTTTCAAATAGTAAATAAACAATGACTTCGTATAATATTGTCATAAATGTCTTAGGCTAACAGTATCTTATGGTATCTTCAATGGTATCTCAACTGTATCCAAACAATTTATTTATCTTCATAGCTTGTTTTTGTTTTTAGGGTGAAAGCTTCAAACTTGCTACTAGAATTTATCCCAAACAAGGTCTTGATCTGAAGCCGGAGTTTCAGACAACAGGAAGTACGTACTTCAATTCCGATGTTCAGAAAATTAATTACCGAGACGGTGCATTCGCTGCAAAAATAATCAATACTTTTGTTGAGAAAAACACAGGCAATAAGATCCACGACTTAGTTAGTGGTAAGTGATATCCCGCGAAATGACATATTTAAAAATAAATCAAAGTCACAATCGAACACTATGAAAATAGTTAGAATGAAAACATGACCGCATGGGAAGTTTGTTACACTCGACGATTAGTAATGATTTTGTTAAATAAAAATATGTCTAAATTTTTTAGAAGATTTAGAAATGGTTCTTAAAGTTGTTGCAACTTTCTACTATAATGCTTAAGTTTACGAGTTACAAGGGCATTTTCATTCATACTCACTCACTATTTTGTTTAGTTAACACTAATCTATGTAAGCAAAATTGTATTGCTAAAACTAAAACTCACTGAACTATTTTATGTGTGTTTGTCTGACACGCTCTGGGTTAGTTTTTATAACGTGTATACTTAATTTTAAAGATTTTAATTTCTAGCTCAGGAATAAAAGTATCTTCAAAAAAACAACTTATCACTTTGAGTCTTCGACGGTGGATCCAAGAAATTTAGTTCAAAAAATAAGTGCATACATTTTTTAGGGCTTTTTGGGTGCCCGATAGTCTTATGATAGTATCGTTGGGTATACTATAAAGTCCTTTATGTAAGAATATAATTTTTTTTAAATGTTGTGTACCGGGTGTTCCAGAAGTCAGAGTACGGCAAATTATTTTGCAAACAAGCTATGTTATTCTTCATAGCATAATAACATTATATGAAAGCAAATAAAGTGTATTGAAAATTGTATTTGAAAATGTTGTCCGCCATCTTGGAATCTGCTATATTGAATGTAATGTTTTTTCAAATACAAATAACGTCTTGTGGTATAACATTTTAATGTAAAATTTCACGAGAGAAATAATTGTGAAACCCGTTTTTAAATATTACTTTTCGTTTTCAAGTTGCAGACAGGTTAACTAGGTGGTTGCAGATGATAACCACCTAAAGGTTTTCGCCTTAAAAAAAAAAAAAAAAAAAAAAGTTATGAAAAAATACTAGCGTTAAATAGCCAAAAAGGATTGCACTGATTTATCCAAACTAAACTCAAATTTACAGAAATTAATCAGAAAACGAAGTATTAGGAACAGTTAAGGAAGATAAAACTGCCAATCCAGTCGTCCCATATCCACTGTTTTCAAAAGTTTGACGGGCTGCAATTTGAAAACGAAAAGTGATATTTAAAAACAGTTTTCACCATTATTTTTTTCGTGAAATTTTATATTAAAATTTAACATTATTTTTTACATTATCAAAAGACCCCCTTCGTATTTGAAAAATATTACATTCAAGATGTCGGATTTAAAAAGGTGGTGGACGAAATTTTCGAGCACAAATTACAATACATTTCATTTGTATTCACATAATTTCACTATGTTCTAAAGAATAAAATCGCTTGTTTGAAGAATATTTTGCCTCGGACTTCTGCGACACCCGGTATGTAGTTCTCAAGATATACTCATAAATGTTGATCAAAACCATTCTACTTCTACAGTTCTGCAGACATAAAAAGCTACTATGCATTTTTCAACTAAAATACCATTTTGCAAGTGAGTCAGTCAGTTCCAAAACTCACTAACTCCAAAAATTACGATTTTCTGTTTTTTTTATCACCTGTTAGGCGATACTGTATTGAATACATTGGAGCAATTTGATCCAAAACTCTTTAATTCCCGAATAAAAATCAATTTAAAAAGTGGTCACTGAAACAAAACTCTCTAATTCTAAGCACCTCATTGCTCCAAAACTCACTAATTCCTGAATGACTTACCACTGCTTTTAAACTCACTAATTCCCGTACTGTTATCACTACCAATAGCAAATACTGCAACAAAACTACCTTGTGGTATAAGTGGTATAATGTGGCTTTAGTTCAAATCAAAAAGATTGTAATCCATTATCCAGTACCTGGGATCCTCCAGATAGGGTGTTTGGTGTTATCAATCGTCAGTAAGGAAGTTTGAAACGATCGCACACTCTGATGAGTACTTTAAAATCTTCAATAAATCAGCTACTGTTACAAGACTAGGAACGGACATTCAAGTTGAGGATTGGAAGGAGGCAACAATATGAAATGTGAAGAAGCCGGCTGAATGGTACTTTAAGTTTTCTGCGTGCTAGAGGTTTATTTTAACTCGAGGCCTTAATAATACAGGACAGATTCAAGGGGCGATCACTTAGCTAACTGACTTAGGGAAGTCAAAAGGTATTACAAAGAGAGGCTGCAGGATCGACAGAATTGTTGCTATATGCAAAACCCAATCATGTTACCGTCAACCCCAAACATCTAGCAGATGTAAACAAGCTCCTTAAAAAGCACTACGGTGAAGACTGGAGTCCCTGAAATTTTACGTAGATCTTTTCAACAGGGAAAACATCCAAGGGCCTGCACTCAGTGAAGGCAATGAAGATAAAGAAGAACCGATGGACGATGGCAATTTTAATCCTAAAAGGAGACTTTGTAGTATAATAATTGTGACGTGAATTTCATATTAAAGCCTATCATTATCTTGACATTGTCTTCAAAACAATGGAAAAATGTAATCTTTTTACAAATATATCAGAAATTTATTTAACCTTTTTTGTCTTTTAATTTACCTTTCTCATAAAATCCTCAAAAGTCTTTATGAAGTGCAACAAACTATCTAAATCCATTCAATACTGCAACAAAACTATCCAAATATGTAATCCTATTCCAAAACTCGCTAAGTCCATAATTTAAACATATTTTTTCTTATAATGCCAACAAAACTCATTTAAAACTTTGTATCAGGTGTGTTCTGGTTGTTTGAATCAATACAGATATATATTTGTTGGTATTGAACCCTTAATACCAACAAATATTATCTGTTTTTATTTACTTAGGTTTATCTGTAACAGTTCTTTGGCCCTCCTGTAAAATTTGGTAAGATCTAGTTAGTATGTTTTGGAACTGACTGACTCAAGTAAAACTTCGTTCTACAGCTAAAGCCCCATTCTGCAGATAAACCCCCATTACACAAATAAAACTCTATTCAGCAATGAAAACCCCATTCTGCAGCAAAACCTCCATTTTTCAATTAAATTCAAAATTCTACTGATAATGAACCATTCTGCCGCTAAACACCGATTCTGTAGCTAAAGCCCCAATAGCGTTAGAAGTACTTATTTTATATACTTGACAGGAAAATGTATCGGATGTAAACTTTTATGAAAAAGTATTCCGTGGACTTGATCAACCACACCACCAATATAGGCCTTTAGTCGATGTATTGTTGTAATTATAAAAATGTTCGTAGCACTTTTGCTAGTTGTTATTTATTTTACTAAAATTAATTTGTCTCTTAAATGCAGCTGACAGTTTTAATGAAGATACAAAGCTCATACTTGTGAACGCTGCATATTTCAAAGGATATTGGGACAACCATTTTGGAACCCCATTTCTTGGCGAATTTTATTTAACCAAGAATCACAAAGTAAACACCAAAATGATGTTACGCGAAGGTGAATACAATTACAAAGAAATTAAATCATTGGATGCTAAAGTGGTACCTACAAATTCCATACAAGGTAATGTTTAAGAATATATTTATTATACACATATATACACACCTTATAGGTCTTATAGGTAGAGATTACTGAAGAGGGAGTTCAAATTCGATTAGGTAAAATGTATTTTGCATTAAAAAAAATAATATTAACTCTAAACGAATGCAAAAAGTCCGAAACCAATTGAAAGAATCGATCTCGCGATATTATGACCTATTCGATTACAAAATATCTCGTGCATATCGATTTACTTCGAAATAGCTTCATTTTCATTTTGTGAAATGGACTAAACATTCTTCAAGTTAGGATAATGTATGCAGATGTCGTTGGTTTTATCAACCGCCAATCTATTCATTATATACAAGGTCTTCAAAAGTATTAAAAGGCTTTATATTTTTGAATCACAGACACAGTTTGTTGAAGCAAACATTTGAAGTTAAATTTATATGCTGACGATTTGCAAGCGTTTAATCGCTTTTATATCTCTGAGATGGCGGAGACTATAGATAAAATAAATGTTGATATTAATGCTATCGACGGCTGGGCTGTTAAACAAGGTTTGACTTTGAATCACAGGAAAATTAAATCTATACGTATCTGTTGTAAAATACTCTTAAATAAAATGTATTTAGTAGTGGGCCGAAAGTTATAATAAACGGCAATGATTTGCCTTATTGTTCTAAAGTAAACAATCTTGGTCTCACTAAAAACAACACTCTAAGATGGACAGACCATGTTATTGGAACGTACAATAAAGTGCTTATTGGCATGGACTAGTGGCATAGATTTTTTTTTATTTAAGGAAGGAAAAAAAGGACAAAAATTTGTATCACATTGTCCGGGGACTGAAGGTGGTGGGCAGCCTCCTTACCCCGGTAAAAACCATTCAACCTTCCATTCCATCTTCCCTCCTCTGCGGGACAATCACTGAGATATTACTTCACAGAGGAGAGGATCTGCCTTACCCTATAGGGTCATCCACCATCCTTGTGACTGGCTGGTCAAACACCAAAACTGCCAAATCTACTTTAATATGTTCTCTGATGGTATTAACTCCTTACTCTTCTATGCTTCAAGCCATCCTTCTTTCCTCTTGCAGCGCAAAATCTCTTCAATGTACCTTGAGATACAATCCCAGTTGCATTTGGAAAACATCATCTTTTCCACTATGTTTTCTACCGTACATTCTCCAATCATGTTGTAGATATCTCGCCGTTAGTATGAGAATCGTTCGCATTCGAAGAAAGTGTGTCTTGCATCGTCTCTTCTATTCTCGCAGGTTCGGCAATTTTTAGAACTCACTTTACCCATCTTATGAAGATAGTACCGGAAGTATCCGTGCCCTGTTAGAAACTGAGTGAGGTAGAAATTAACTTCTCCGTGTTTTCGTTCGGTCCACTTTCGCACATTTCTTATAAGACTTGCTGTCCATATCCCTTTAATATCGCCAGCCCATCGTATTTGCCACTCCTGCATAGTAAGTTCTCTAGAATTTTTAGCAGCCTCTATTCTGCTGACTTCCTTACTTAGAGTGAAGATGTTTTTCCGCTCCTGCGCCAAAAGATCAATCGGGATGACACCCGCCACGACCAGCACTGCCGCCTCTGACACTGTTCGGTAGGAGCTTATAATTCTCATAGCTCCAATTCTCTGGAGTGAGAGTAGTCGAGAACGACGTCTTCTAACCCTAACTGCGTCTGCATAGATTTCTGCTCCATACAACAAAATCGAATGCACCACAGTCATCAGGAGTCGTCGTCTACCTGCACGTGGGCAACCCATATTGGCCATCAGTCTTCCAAGGTAGTTGGTCATTACTTCTGCTTTGTCACACTTAAGTCCGATACGCTCCCAGAAAGTCAACTTGGTATCCAACGTTACTCCTAAATACTTTGCTGACCTCTTGGTGTTCATACATTCCAATCCCACCATCATTGGGACGATTGTGGGTATTCGTTTCCTAGTTAACAAGACCATTTCGGTCTTATGGGTAGCGAGCTGCAATCCGTGCCTTTCCATCCATGCCCCAACTCTGCGCATGACTTGGTTAAGTCGTAGTTGAACCAAATCCAAATTCCTGGCAGTGATAACCACAGCAAAATCATCAGCATACCCTACCATGCATACTCCTTCAGGCATCTCCAGTCTCAAAAGGACATCGTACGAGATATTCCACAGCTCACGTCCAAGTATAGATCCCTGAGCCACTCCTGCTGTTACTTCTTTATTGCAGCATCCCTCTTCCGTATCACACATAATCCAGCGATCATTTGGGTAGTCCCCAATAACTGCTAACAAGTACTGTGGAACAAAGAAATTATGTTCCAGTTCTCTCATTATGTTTTCCCAGCGGACTGAGTTAAACGCATTCCTTATGTCTAACGTGACCAGTAAAACAATGGGTCTAGCCGCATGACAAGATATATCCGCAACGTGAACAGCTTCCATCACTTCTTGTATAGCACCTATTGTAGAGTGCCCTGCCCGAAATCCATGTTGGCGTTCCGAAGGACCTCCCGCAGCCTGAATTGAGTGCTGTAAGCGCGATCTGATTAACTTCCCCAGTAACTTGCCTACCACGTCCAACATACACAGAGGTCTATATGACGATGGAGAGTCAGGAGATCCCTTCCCTTTCCTTATCAGAACAAGTCGGGCCACCTTCCAGGGATGCGCAAATACTCCTGCCTTCAGACATGTTGAGAAGGAGTTTTGGCTGAGCACTAGCAACTATCTTTATGACCTCCGGTGGAATTCCATCTGGGCCGGGAGCCTTCCCATCCTTAAGCGTTTTTGCAGCTGTTGACAATTCAGACTCTGTGAAGAGAGCATATTCTCATGCTGTATCTTTGGATTTTCCATACGTGGATGGTTAGGGAAAAGAGCACCTACCAATTTTTCAACTGCTCTGGCACTCATAGCTCTATTGGCACTAGCACCACCCAACCTACGTGTGACCAATTTATATCCCATTCCCCAGGGATCTTCGTTAAGCTCATCACACAGGGATCTCCAACATCTCTCTTTGCTTTGTCGTATAGCTTTTACCAGCGCTTTCTTTGCCAATTTGTATTCTACCGTCAGCATCACCACTTCGGCTCCGCCCTGAGCTCGCTGTGCTCTTCTCCTGAGTTAGAGGCATTTACGTCGCAGTTCGGCTATACCGTCAGTCCACCATATACCTCTTTTCTGCTGTTATTTTTCCTTCAACGAGGCATAGCCAAAGCACAGGCCTGTCGGATGATCCGAGTGACATCATCTACAATGGTCCGTGCTTCTTTTGTTCTCAGTATCTCTAGGCGATTAATTTTACTGAATTGTAATCCAAAGTTTAGCGCCTCCATCAGCATATCCCTATCCATTTTCCTTGCATTCCATGTAAGTGAATGATGTTCCTTGGGGTGTGTAGTCCTTCTGATTTCGTTAACAGAGAAGATGATGTACCTATGGTCACTTCCTGTATATTCATTTAGAACTTTCCAGCCATTGATTTTTAGGGCCAAGTCTTCTGACACTAGCGTTACATCTGGTATTGAGTAACCAAAGCCGGGTCTACAATAAGTTGATGTGTTCCCTTTATTAACCACAACTAAACCAAGTCTAGCCGCCATTTCTAAAAGCAGCTTTCCCCTGCCGTTCGTATGAGACATTCCCCATTCTGCCGCTCTGGCATTAAAGTCTCCAGCAATCACCATGTTATTCCGGAATCGCACAACAACGCCTTCCATTGTATTTATTTTTTCTTCATACACTCGGATTCCTTCATTTGGTGATAAATAGCAGCTCACGTAGGTTACGTTCTTACTTTTTATCTAAACAAAACCGTTACCTAGCCCAATCTCGCTCAAAGGAGTTATTTGTGTATTTGTTACTCAGATGGCAGCTGTTCCCGAAAGGTCCGCATACCAGTTTTTGGAGTCCCTGTTACGGTACTGTTCACTAATTATAGCTATATATGCATCTGTGTCCAGCACCAGTTGATCTATTAAACCATAAGCAGCTCTGCATCTGTTTAAGTTCCCTTGCAAAACTTTCATTCTGTCCTGGTTCCTCCCTTTTTAGATGCCAATGCATCCCGGAAAACTTTACATGCTCCAGTTCCAGGAATGTGTCGCAGTGCCTTTTCTGCTAGTCCACACTTCCAGCACAAATTGCTTCTGATCGGACAAATGCACTCGCTTTTTCTATGGCCATATTGAAGGCATCGAAAGCAGTGCTGAATTTCCACCCGTCGCCTAATCCTAGCTAACACCCAACCTAATTTTATTCTATTTTCCTCCAATAATTTTTTTGCCAATACCTCTAGTTCGACAATGGCCATACACTGTTGTATTATGTTCGGTCCAAGAAGATTGACTTTAATCTCTTCTGTCACGTTCTCCCCTATGTCTCGCCTGACAGCCTCCTTTGCTTCATCTTCAGTTGTGCACGAGTCCAGATCCGGAATCTCTAATTTCATCCGGGGTATTGAACATCGAACATCTCCACCTTCTCCTATGGCTGCTCTTATAGCAGTTTGAAATGCTACTTGATCCCGACAGCTGCCCAAGCGAAGTAACTATTTGACTGCTACTGTTTTCCACACACCTCTTATTTCTGTGCAAGAGTCTTCAGAATTTACGTCCTTTCTTATTGCTCAAAAAAACTCTGAGTACCTCTTCTCTGCAGCTGGATAATTAATTAAGACCTTTCCTCTAGGCCCTACTTCTCTGCCTGCCTCCAGCCTCTGTGGCCTTGTAGCCTTTTTCGGCGTCTGTTTCGGATTAGAAATACTTTTGTTGATTTCGGTTTTTCTTTTGAGATCTTTCTGCTTCCTTGATTGTACTAATGTGTAACCATTTTTATCATCTACATGATACTGGGCTTCCCTATGTTTGTCTTCTTTCAATTCAGGTGAATCCCTTGCCTCCGTGCGAGTGTTTTCTATTTCAGGACTTGGTATCGAAATTCTTGGCCGCTTTCGTGAAGGTAAATTTATCTTCTCTTTAGGGCTAGCCACCATCAAAACAGATGCTCTTTCCATAAGACTCCCTATTGCATTCTGTCTTACCAGTCTGCAAGCTCGCAACACTTCTAATCCCTCTTCAATAAATATAAGCCCATTTTTAATGGCCATATTCACATTCTTTTGTTTTCCAGCAGCTTGACTCATACGTTTTAGAGTGTCTCTAATAGCTTTTAACTGCCCCTCTTCAGTATTGTCAGCATCTCTAATTTGTTCTGCCAGTCTTGTAACTTCATTATTTACTACTTTTTGAACGAGTACCTTATCAGCAAACCCATCCTCCACTTCGTTAGATACTATTTCTGCTGGTTCTACCTCGTTTTCATTGCTGCAAACAGGGCTTTCCATACTTTTTGTTTCTGAACTTTTGGTTGGAGTTCTTTGTAAACCTCCTTTCTTGAAGGGATCGGTATTATCCTTTTCTTGGTTTCTCTTCTCGCTAAGTTCTGTCCCCGTTTCCCCACTCGTAGCATTCTGGGCCAAGTGGTCAACCCTATCATCGATGTTTCTGAGTGATTGGTCACCCCCACAATCCTTGCGACCAACACCGGCCACCCGATCGGAACCGGCGGTAGAGCTCACCTGGATAGGCTTATCTACGCGTAGTATACATTCCGTTGATTTGTCACACATGGTTGAATCTCGTAGATAAATGAAAGAAAATAGTAGTTTTGAAATGAAGAGATCCCTAGCCCTCGAATACTCTAATAGCATCGGGATCAGAAGAAATTGGTCAAGAGAGACCGTTTGGCCAAGAGAGACCAGATAGGATAGATAAAAGAAATAGGGATCTAACCCAAGACAAGATGAAGTAAGATTAGATCCATCGTGGGTACCTCGGGAAAGTGGCATAGATTAGTCTCTGAAAAGTCCACTACTTGCAAATGAAAGTTTCGTCATAATGGATTCAGCCGTTACGGAGATTAGCTATGCACAAACAAACAGACAGACAGACAAAAAAATTATAAATGCATTTTTAGGTTTTGATAACCAATAGCTTATAAAAAAGATTTCTGAATAGCAAACACACACTTCAATTGTATTTATACATATATGTTTATAGATGTTTAGATAATACTTACTTGTTGATATTGCAATAAGTACTAACCCAATATTATTCTATTTACGGTACATATTACACTTAGTATACATTACTTTAAACATCCTTTATTTAGTGTTTGTGCAGACACAACGAATTAAAATGTGTAATTCTGGTTTTAGAATGAAGGTTATAACATGTTAATCATATTACCAAATACAATTGACGGGCTACACGAAGTGGAAAATAAACTGAAATCTTTCAATTTTGAAGATATTCATAACAACTTAACTAGCAGACATGTGGAATTGACACTTCCTGTGTTCAAAATAGAAGATCAAATAGAACTTACAAAAGTATTGCAACAAGTAAGTCGTATACATTAACCCGTAGAAAATTACCGCTTTAAATTTATTGCTGGGGCTGCCTGAACCCACTTCACCTTGAGTGCAATATTTTGGCTTCGTGGTCGGTTTGAAACAATGGCTTATGGGGACAAACATTTCAGTGTTAAAGTTACAGATGTCTCTGATGTGTTAGGGCCGTGTTTGATGAAGAGGAAAGTGGGCTTGGCATAAACGACAGGTTAAGCGTAAGGGTATTCTTTAACAACTGATCCATATTTTGAATTAGAGCAAAAAGAAAAGAGGGCACAATAATTTGTTTAAACCTTACATTCTAGAGGAAGAAGAATAAAAAGAGAACAGTGAAGTAGAATATAATGTAACATCCAATACAGCTACTCATCAACCTAATAATTGGTCTATTATAGGTCTTGAATAAGATAAATAATTCGATCACGCAGCTAACGTGAGCTAAACAAATTTCCAAAATCAAATAAATATGTTTTGGGTATCAATTAACTATTTGGGAAATATGTCTACACTCGAGGCATCTGAATAGTTATCTGCGTGTACGAAATGCATTAGTAGAATTTCTTTGCATCTCAGGCTCGTTCCGCTCGCTGCAGAAAAACTCGTTTCGTTGGTGTGTTTGCATCTTGAGTTTCTGGCCTCGGATTATATACCGCTTTGCTCCGTCGGCCTTGGCACCAGTATGGATGCGTGCTGAGCGCTCTCCGCGCTCTATCTAAAAATTGGTTAACCGTATTAAAAAATTTGTTGTACAAATTTTTAGAAAATGTTATGCTCTACTATTTTTATAACACTTGCAAATAACATTGAAACCTAAGGAAGATAGATATTGGTGAACTTTTGACCTTGAATATCTTACGACGCGGACTCGAGAATTTATCAGACTATTGAAACAACTTTGACCCTCTTTTTTGGCTTAAGTTACTGTACTAGTATTAGTTTCCAACCTGAGATTTGACAACGTAAAGGACAAACAGAATAAAATTATAAAATTAGTAGGAATTTCGTAGTCATATTTGAAATGTATGAATATTCAACTAGAAACTATTCAACTTGTCGAAAAACCCAGCGAAATTCGTGATTGACATTTTTATATAGACTGGTGGAATTACTTTTTCCTTTTTAGCGAATTTTCATAGAAGATAAGTTATTGCAGTGACCCTTACGGTAAGACCTACGGTCGAGATTAGTAAATGAGCACCGATCATGGTCCCCAGAACACTTTTTAAGGTGTCACTAGAATGTTTATAAAAATATATATATATATATAATTATGAAATATATGCACATATTTGTTTTCGCACTCTAACGGCCGCATTTTAAGTCAGATTTGGTCAAAATTTGGTACGTTGGTCGTCTATGTCGCTAGGAGGAGTTAATTAGCCAAAACAATCGAACAAAGGGAAGCACTTTTTTTGACATTAAGTAAAAAAGTTTTTAGATTTTTTATAGTAGAATCTATTTTTTTTAAGTTTTACTAAAACAAATAATAGAGGATATAATTCTACATGACCTTATAGCTAGTTTGGCTCCTCCAAAATCGATCATAGACTATTGTTAAATATCATATAAAAGTATCCGGTTCAAATCCACGTGTGGGACTTTGCCTTGGGGGCATATTCCGATCCGAGGCAGACGAGCTTGTACGCTGAGAGCGAAGCGAACCACTCCATAACCCGTAGCTGCAAGGTTAAGCCGCAATCTCGCAAAGCGAGTTTTTCTGCTGCGAGCGGAATGAAGCAGCTCGTACGTTAAAGCTGGAGGCTTAGGTGCAAACAAATTCTACTAATATATTTCGTACACAAAGGCAGCCATTCAGCGCCTTCGTGAATAGATCAATTATTTATCAAATTGTTGGTTGAAACCTTAAAACATATAAATTTGATTTTGGAAATTCGCTCATCTCACGTCAGCAGTTCAGCTGCTTGGTCGAATAATTTGTAATGGGAATATTTATACTGAAAAAAATGTGAAGGCGAGTAAAACGCCATAATTTCAAACACTCGAAAAGAAGAAAAACTTGTGTTAAGCAAAGTGTTTTATGTTTTACAAAATCAATAAACAACCGAAATAGAAAATGATTTGACTGAAAACCATGCAGTTAATCAGAGTGCTTATGTAAACTCATAAATCAAGACTTTAGGCTAGAAACTATTTCTGGGTAAAATTAATTTTTTTAAGCACATTCTTTATGAGTTTACATAAGACCCAACCTTTACCACAACTTAAGGAAACTGACAAACCAACTATATAACATTTTGTTGTTGTAATTTCACTAAAAGAAGAGTTAAATCATTGGACCTAACATGTCATACTTTCAACAGAGGCAGACGTATTAAAAACAATTCTTACTTTATGTTAAGTTGAACATTGTTTCCATAAATGTATTTGGTATTCGCTTTTACAAAATACTAGCTGACCCGTGCGAATATTTTGCAAGTTATTAGTACTAACCTGATTTAATACGTAGTTTTAGTTCAGTTAATTACGTTTATTTATTTACGTTTGTTTATAGGGATTTACGACGCTTTACGTTGAATTAATTTGTCTATTTTGCGTCAACGGCGGGGAGCGTAGTATGCTTTAAAATAAATTTGGAATAATCAATTTTGATTAAGATAATTAAGAATAATTAAGGGAGAGATGGTGTCGCCACAAAAAAAAAACAGGATTTGAGAAATAATATATAAGATATTTATTTAGTAACAGAGACAAAAGCACTGATATTTAAATATGTACAAGCTTATAGTTATTAAAGAATTTGTGAAAACTTTAGTGGAGCCGTTACATGATAAGTACAGTTTTGTTTTTACAAATGGTATTGTACCAGCACATTATAAAGATACATAACAAAGTCTGAAAAACCTTGATTTGGTAACTAGCACTAGGATTCCCCGTTTTATAAACAACTCAAAGTTGTCGTTTAGGCCATTAAACAAAAATAATTGACCGAGCGTAAGCGAGGTCTCCGTTTTAACTCGACCGTTCGGCATTTCGTCTGTGTGTCCGTCTCACGATTACGGCCAAACGCCTTGACCGATTTTGATGATTTTTTGCATGAATGTTCCTTATTCCTAGGCCGAGCCATGTATATATGAGGTTTTTTCCATTTTTCATTTTTAACCCCTTAAATAAAATAAAAATGGCGGCCGGACCTTTTCTCTCAGAGTAAGCTTTTTTCAAAAGCCAGTTTGTGGCTTAACCGTAAGTCGAATTTAAAAACTAATGATATTTTGCTAGTAGCAAATTTGATTTTAAACAAAATTGTATTCTTGATTTTTTCCTTATCTCTAACAGTAAGCTCACAAAATGACCGTAAACTTCAAATTTGATCAAAATCGTCCAAGTTTTTGTACTTCAACCATGTTTTTATACGTTTATTCTAAACCAATTCAAAAGTGTTCCATAGCTTCTTTGTAGATAAAGGTTCAAAGAATGCATATATGCCAATAAAAAAAAAAAATATTGAAGTAAAATTAAAAAAGTTATTAGAAACAATCACGTTCAGTAACGAAAGGAAAATGTTTAACTTTAGGCCTACATAAAAAGTAGTAAAAATTATTGTAATTTTTTTCATAAATGAAAAAAGCTTCGTAATTTAGTTGTAAATAGAATTGTATAAAAATATTTATCAATTTCAAGTTTCTTATTTTGAAAACACCAGTTTTTATGTTCTTACTACAAGAATGCTAACAAAACTAGGCCTGTTTTGAATAGTTTTTTTTTTTAATTTAGGAGTATATCCTTAGCCTAAAATTGGCATATAATAATAACAAAGTGTAGAGAATAAATCAAATAATTAAACTGAATACTTGTAAATTATAATTGTAAATTTCATAAAAGTATTTGACTTAGCTTTATTTGAATTACAAAATTAGATGAAATCTCTTGGCGATAAAGGGCATACAAAAAATGACCGTTGGACACCGTGGAAAGTGTAGGTACATGGGTTGAGAATAAAATTGAGGTCACTATCACGACGTTTTAACATCGTTTGTTTTAATTATTTCTAATATTGGAATATGGTATATGATATGGAAGTTTTGGAACTGTAAATACATTGTTAAGTTTTAGTTATTTAAGTATGTAAATAATTAATTCTATGTTGTCCCTCTATAACGTGATATTTTTAGCTATCTTACACATTATTAACCTAAATAAAACACAATGCCTCTAAAAGAATATCTTTAGCAGTTAAAGCTCAAGAAAAGGAAAAAAACAAGAAATAGAAATCCCGGAATCGCGGGAATTGCAAAATAATGTTTCACTGGCTATACCTTGTGCTTACTTCCTTACTGACACACTATTTTTAACCTAAGCTCAAAACCACATTTGTTATTTCAACGAGCGAGGTCTACTGTTCACAGAACTACTAGTATTGACTTAGACATACAATAGAAATTAATAATAAATTTTTAGATCGTGAAGACACAATGTTAATTTCCCGATTAAGGGCGTTTTCATTATGTATTTTAGAAATCATGGCTTATTTTGGACTACATTCAGGCTAGTGTAATATCTACTTACAAAAATAACGTTTCTTAAAAATAGAAACTAAAAAAAAACATCTCGCGACGTGTTTATTGTATTAACAGATAAACTATAGTTTGTGTTTTTGGTTTTAGCTGGGCGTAAATACATTGTTCTCTAGTAATGCAGACCTTTCTGGTATGGCAAATGTTGATGAATTATTTGCAACTGATGTTCTTCAAAAAACATATATCAAAGTTGATTCAGAAGGCACGGAAGCTGCGGCTGCAACAGGTAAAAAGAGGTTAATTTTTATAAAAAGCTAAATTTTATTGTTATTATTGTTATACGGACTGTTGCAAAACGTGGTAACTGTTTTTTAATTGACCGAGCGAAAGCGAGGTCTCCGTTTTAACTCGACCGTTCGGCATTTCGTCTGTGTGTCTGTGTGTCTGTATGTCTGTGTGTCTGTGTGTCTGTCTCACGATTACGGCCAAACGCCTTGACCGATTTTGATGATTTTTTGCATGAATGTTCCTTATTCCTAGGCCGAGCCATGTATATATATGGTTTTTCCCCATTTTTCATTTTTAACCCCTTAAATAAAATAAAATGGCAGCCGGACCGTTTCTCTCAGTGTAAGCTTTTTTCCAAAGCCAGTTTGTGGCTTAACCGTAAGTCGAATTTAAAAACTAATAACATTATACTAGAAGCAAATTAAATTTTAAACAAAATTTTATTGTTGATTTTTTTCCGTATCTCTAACGGTAAGCTCACAAAATGGCCGTAAACATCGAATTTGTTAAAAATCGTCCAAGTTTTTGTATTTCAACCATGTTTTTATACGTTTATTCTAAACAAATTCAAAAGTGTTCCATAGCTTTTTTTGTAGATAAAGGTTTAAAGAATTCACATATGCCAGTAAAAAAAATGATTGAAGTAAAATTAAGAAAGTTATTAGCTCAAGAAACAATCACGTTCAGTAACGAAAGGAAAATGTTTAACTTTAGGCCTACATAAAAAGTAGTAAAAATTGTTGTAATTTTTTTCATAAATGTAAAAAAGTTTCGTATTTAGTTCTAAATAGAATTGTATAAAAATATTTATCAATTTCAAATTACTTTTTTTTTTTAACACCAGTTTTTATGTTCATACTACAAGACTGCTAACAAACCTAGGCCTGTTTTGAATAGTAATTTAGGAATATATCATTTGCCCAAAAATGACATATTATTATAAGAAAGTGTAGAGGATAAATCAAAGAATTGAACTGTATACCTGTAGATTATCATTGTAAATTTCATAAAAGTATTTGACTTAGCTTTACTTGAATTACAAAATGAGATAAAACAAATGAAACCTCGCGGCGATAAAGGACATACAAAAAATGACCGTAGGACACCGTGGGAAGTGTTGGTACATGGGTTGAGAGCACTATCACGACGTTTTAACATCGTTTGTTTTCATTATTTCTAATATTGGAATATGATATGGAACTTAAGTTAACTTATGATACATTGGTAAGTTTGAGTTATTTAAGTATGTAAATATTTAATTGTATGTTGTCCCTATATAAATGCCTCTAAAAGAAAATCTTTAGCAGTTAAAGCTCAAGAAAAAAAAATAAAAACGAGAACTAGAAATCCCGAAATCGCGGGAATTGTAAATAATGTTTCACTAGCTAAACCTTGTGCTTACTTCCTTACTGGCACACTATTTTTAACCTAAGATCGAAACCATATTTGTTATTTCAACGAGTGAGGTCTACTATTCACAGAACTACTAGTATAATATTGGTTACTGTTATAGCAGAGACAGTCAATCGATCGCAAAACACTGAGTTAAAGCAAACCTATATTACATTTACAATACGGTGATAAGGCTCTAATAGTGTTTCAGAATGTGTATACCTTGACTTAAACTGTTTTACGATCGAGTACCACGTGACTGTAGTGGGGAGTAGACGCTCGTTGCGCGCTAGGCCAATCAGGAAAGGTCAGTTGTCAAAGCCATTGATGGACCCCTTGTTGCCAGATTTCGGTTAAATTGCTTGTCATTTGAAAGTAATTACAAGCAGGTGAATTGTTTGATGGGTAACAACTATGACATGGCAACAATGCGTCGATGCCTCCCCACACCAACGTACTCGTCCGATAATAAGGCACATTAAATCAAACTATAAAAGTAAACGAATCGATTTATTGAAACATATTTTACAATAAGCTCACCTTGTACATAATTTGAAAACTGTTTTTCTCCCATCGCCAAGTTGCCATGTGGTCCATTAAGGCTGTGCAATAACCCTCTAGTTAAAGCATTAATCCAGTGAGTGGAGCCAACCTTAAGAAGGCTTGCCTATGATATGACATTGGTATAGCGCTCGAGCGCGACTAGAATATCGCACGTGTACACTTTAGTTTTTACTAATTAGCCTAGGTGCGTAATGGGAGGCGTTTGACGCTTGTCACGCGACGTTGTACAACGCGAACTTTTGTAACATACGTAAATGAATGGATTAGCGCATATTGGTAACGCGACGCTATGCAGCGCTATTCGCGTGGCACGTAGACATGTGGCACAGTTTCTCGAGCCACGCGTCACACGTCTTACGAGTTCTGTGCTCTACTGTCGCTAAAAGTTTTTGGTGTCCAGTTGTGCATTTTCAATTATCATATTTTTCAGATGTTTACCCAGAAAAAGCTGGTAGAGGCCTAATTAGTTTTAAAAATGTTGAAAATAAAATTTAATTTATTTGAATCATAAAGCTGAATTTTCAATAAACATAAAAAAAGTTATTTTTAATAAAATAACTATCATAAATTAATGTTTAATAAATATAAATGTAAACTGACTTCTTTAATAAATATTTTTTTGTTAACGAATAAAACTGTTTTATATGTTCTCTGCATTTTAATATGAAATAATTTTTAATAAAATATTTGGGGTTTGACATCACCCTGTAAAAAATTAAAAAATATGTCTTTATCAAGTCATAAACTAACAACTGAAAACGTTTAAGGTGTGCAAATAGAAAGAACATAATATGTATCATCCTGTGCAATTGTGTTACTTTTGGTTCATCCGGAAGTAGTTAGTAAAAACAAGCAAGTAATTCTGAAGTCATTTTTAAATTATGTTATATCTAATAAACATAATTTTATCCATGAATCGTTTATTTTAAACATTCTAAAACATTTTATAAATTAAAATATAAATGTTTACTTGGCGAGAGTTGGGAACAACCGCGTTGTAATATGTGTTCCCCAACGCGACGCATATTGTGTCTTGCAGCTCGCGTCATGTCATTTCACACGCGTCAATCACATCAAAATAAGCGCATAGCCTCACAGTCTCAATATTAGTTTCCGCCTTGTGCGTACGACATTTGAATATACAGATAGCTCCAATGTATCAATGCTATCAGGTGATTCGAATGAAAAGGATGCTTTTCGTCTTGTTTATAAGCAATCATCTTTATTAAAAATTTAAAATTTGTGTAACCTACGAATTATGCTATAGATGTTCATGAACGATTACCTGCAAATAACAAAAATATACCTTCAAAATTTGATGAATTTTATAAGTTATATAAAAAACAGTTTCGTCCTGGTCTTGTGTACACCCTTGATGGTTGGTTACCCCAGACACTGCTCCAACACTCCATTAACAAACCGCAAGTAAATCTAAATCAATGAAGGAAACAACAATTCAGGGTTATCTCCGTCTTCATTTTATTGTATATTAACGACAAGGCTACATTGATATTTAACTTTAATTATTTTCTAATCAATATGTTTAGATTTTTCTAATATGTTTGAGTTTTAAGTTATTATTTAGAACAAAATATTATTTTCATAAGAATCCAGTATCTTCTGATCAGGAAGATAAGGCATGCCTTAAAAAACATTTTGGTTAGTTAAATTTTTCTGTTTTGATTTTGTTTAGGGGCTTTGGAAGACAACCATAATACCAACTTACTTTCAGCAGTGTCTTTTAGCGTACGCAGGACTGCGATTTTCCTTGTGTCAATAATGGTCTTTATTGTACGAATTAAGTAGCCTATATATTGTTATATAATTTCAATATTAAAGAAGTTGAAAGTCACTTTTCTTAGAAACAATAATTATTTTCGTTGTTTAAACAAAATATATACATAAATATCTTTGTAAAAGTATGCAAAACATCCCCAGTTGGAGACCAGGTAACTAGTCATATCTCATCAGCTTGGAAGCGAGTCAACCACCTTTTGCTTTACTTCGGTCCTCCTACCTTCAAACCACAGATATGAAAAGCTTTCTGGATATAATAGATTCGAACCCGCTATTTTCAAATCAGGAAGATACCATGCCTTCCACTCGGCTATGGCTTGCCTTAAAAAACAACACGTCGTACCACCGCTACTTCCCGAGGTAATACTCTCATTTTCAAAGTCTATTACTCCACTTCGCGGCTTTTACACCATTCAAATCCCTGATACTGTTGCTGTCGGCCACGCTTGGCAATACAGTATACATTGACTTCTGAACATTAAATATTTTTGTTGTTGTACCCTAATGAATTTATTGGACTTTTAAAAGTGAATTTCTTTTGAATAGGAACTGTGGTAATTAATTTATTATTTCTTATGTAAATGTATTAATTCACTATACTGTTTAATTTTATTTTTGTAAAACTAAACACTATACTTTTGCTTAACTTTAAATTTTTTTATATATGTTTCCCCTTTACTTATTACCCCGTACATATTTAATTAGTATCCCAAATTAATTAATTGGTAATTAGTTATAATCCCTTTTAATTATAACGTTCCCATTACTTCTCCATTATTAACAACTTATATTAAAAAAGATTATAATTGGAAAACCATGCCAATTTTTGATTATTTTTAACAAGAGAGATATTATTTCTATTACACTTAATATACCATACCCAAATATTTAAAATTTGAATTTATTAAAAAAACTACAAGATCTATACTTTTTCATTATCTTTGAGACACACGAGTCATGGGATAATAATTTGTTTTTCAAAAACACTCATACAGACAAACAACTTCTAAACTAAGCAGGATGGGACACATGATGAATATCATGGTATGGTTTGATAGAGAATGGTTTCAAGACACTCTGTACTTATAGAGACAAATGTATAATGCTAACAGTTTATAATTGCCTCTAAAATGTAGTACAAGTTCAAATTGCTTTTTTCAGTAACAAATGATTGTGTGTGTCTATTTATTAGGAACATAAAAAATAAATGAGTATGTATAAAGTAATTAATATTTTCTGTATAATTTCAGGTTTTTCTTCCACTGCAACAATGTTAGTTATGCGCCCCGACACAATCTATTTCAAAGCGGACCATCCTTTTATCTTTGTTTTAATGAAAGGTAAACTAATTTTGTTCCTAGGAAGATTGTCACAAGTATAATTATTGTGTATTTCTTTCTTCAATCTCAATTGTGTTTAGGTTTTACAGTAAATGTATTTGTCAATTTGAATATGTAAATGTTTAACTGTACAATTGTAATCATGCGTAATAATAAATAAAAACAAATCTTGGTAAAAGTAAAATGTTGTGATTTTATTATTTAAAAACAAAATACACATGGTGTGTACTTACCAGTTTGAATAAGTGGTTTTGTATAAATTAGTTAAAAATAAATAAGAATTTTTTTTAGGATTGAATTTAACAAAAGTAGGATGTACTTTAAATCGTTGTTGTGTTTACCAGTATGTCGTCCTTTATTTAAATGTTGCATTTTTATCCTGATTTCTAATATTTTGAATTGACAAAAACAAACCTAAGATAAAACATATACTTTATCTCAGTAAAGACATTGATGTTTTCTTGAAATTTGTATTCTTAAATTTATTAAAATGTACAGAATATTGTAAATTGCATTGTTTTAAATTGACAACAGTTACAATTATATTATTTAAATCACAATGTTTTATTTTGGAATAATTTGTTTTAAAGAAGTGTACGATATTTCAAAAATAACAAAAGTAATTTATTTAACAGACTATTTTAAATCAGTAGTCCGAATGGATACATTGGAAATAACAACCAATATAAGTGAATCTATGTGGAAAATATGTGTGGTTTAACTTAATCCTGGAGGACGTAAAATAAAATAACAGTTAAAATACGTCATAGTGTGTACACATTTACAAAAGAGTTTGAAACACAAAATGGACAACAACCGCCGATCCTAAAAATATTAAAACTCTTCAGGAACAATATTCCAACTGTTGAAATTTCTATTTTTTCCGGAAAAAATGTTTTGCAATTGCTGCTAACAATGTACGTGTTAAATCAATTAAGGTAATTACACTTCATTATTACCCGTCTTCATTAACTACGAGGGCTACATTAATACTTAAATTTGATTATTTTCAAATAAATATGTTTAGAATGTTTTATTTGTTTGAGTTTTAAGCTAATAACGTTAAAGTTTGTACTTTGTGTTGTTTTGATTTTAGTATTAACTTTTGAATCGTCTTCTGGAGTTTATTTTCCTGAAAACGAAATCACAGATTGTGAATGGAATCAAATAAATAATTTTTCAACTGATTGAAGTTACAATCATGTTGGAAATTCTACTATTTCCTGCTCATATTGCTCTTCAGAAAATAGAATGGACTTATAAAGCGTTAAAATTCCTCCAATGTAAAAAAAGCATAGCCAAAAATAATTCTCAATCAACACAGCTCTTCGTCCCCTCTGTTTGTTTTAGATTTCCGTAATTTAGATGGCAAATTATTTTTATATGTAATTACTTACATTTATATATTTAGTATAATATTTTAATTTTTCATATCATTTTTTTTTAATTCGATTCAATAGTTGGCTTCTTATCTTGTTAAATTTAAACAAAGGGAGTGTACAATAATCTACGTATATAATAATCATTACCCTGACTGAATGACTAAATGACTGACTAATTTATGATTATGAAATAATAAAACATATTATTTAGTATTTGTTATGATCTACTTGACATGACTTGTTATGATCTACTAAATGATCTACTTGTTTATATAATTTACTTACCGAGTTGATGCTTTTGTAATTTGCCACTTGATTTTTAGACGCATGCATTCATACTCCGTATATCTAAACTCCTGGAAAATACAAGTAAAATATTGTATGCAATATAAAGGAATTTAAAAATAGAGGCTTTTCTCCAACACTCTGTGTCCCACTCTAATACAGATTAGACAAAGCAAAGTATAAAAATTACATGACACATTTATATAAATTTCTTACGTTGTTACTAACCTCCTTTTAAATATATATATATATATGGACATGTATATATATCTATACACATATATGGACATATGTGTTCGCACTCTACGGCAGCATTTCAATTCCGATTTTTTCCAAATTTGGTACACACGTTGGTTGTCTAAGTAAGACTTAGTTAGCCAAAAAAAAAACCAACAACCGAAAGCACGTTTTTTGATGAGAAGTAACAATTTTTTTAGATTTTGTTCTAGAATTAAACCTTTTTAGGGTTTTGTCTTAAAATAAATATGTAGGATATTATTCTTCTTCAGTAAACGTTACTATTTAAAATTATGCAAAATTTTGAACATTATTAGTCGCATTCACATACATCATACTGCACTTTGACACAAGACTGACTGACAGATCTCGATTGCACCTAAGACTGAACCGTGACTAGATTGATGTGTGTGATGTACATTAATGTCTTCTTCCAGATGTACACTATTTGCAAAGTGGCCTATTTAACTAGAAGAAATCCGTAAACTAAACCAGTATCTTATTTTGTTTATTCTCGGGGCCATGAAATTAGGCGTGTGAGAGAAATGTCGGTGTTGCCAATTCGTGCTGTAGCTATTTCTACAACTTACACCAGTCATGTAAATGTTTTGGAGCGCAAGGTAGTGTGCTTTCTTTCGTGCTTGTGAATCTGTCTACAGAGCATTGTGAAATAAAATTACTCCGCTGCCTTCAGAAAGTCCTACTGATTCCAATGGTGTGACTTTTTAACTTACCGCTAAGAAAATTGAAAATTTTCTAAAATCGGGAAGTTATTGGTTTCACCGCATTTTTTCGAAAATCGAGTATTCATCAGATCTCGACGTTTTGAGGTCCTAGGAATCTTCCCTGACCACTCCCGAGATTGTGTCACCCTGTCTGTATGCGTGTGTGTTGGTGTGTGTGGGTGTGTGTGTGTGTGTGTATGTAAGTATGTGTTTCGCTTATAACTTTTGAACGGCTTAACCTATTGGATCCTACCAAACGGCGTTCTAAAGAATTCCATCAAACTTAGATTTCCTGAAAATTTCAACTAATTCGGACCTGTAGGTTCTGAGAAATTTCGAAAAAACTAAGAAATAATTTTTTTTTCAAATCAGGTTTTTTTTTAATAACTTTTAAACTGCTGTACCAATCAATTCCAAAATCTAATCAGCTTTTAACCTTAAAAAGCGACGCCGATCGCTACCAGTCCGGTCAAAATTGGTTAATTCGTTCGTGAGATATCGTGAACGAAAGAAAATAAAAAAAGTGTTTTTTCTCAATTTCTCCGAAATTTTTCATCAGAAAAATTTTTGTTGTCGATTCTTTCAATGGACTCAAAAAACTGCATCGATTGCCTCAAATCGCATAAAAATCGGTTGATTCATTCAAAAGTTATGGCAGTTCAAAATTTCCAAAAATAGTGTTTATCAAACTTTCGTCAAACCTTTGAGCTCGCGGGAAGTTACAGGGATGGCCTTTAGGGTCAACCGTTTTCCAAATTTTTTATTTTTCAAACAGGAGAAAATAATTAACAAAAGAACAAAAACCTAAATGGTAATTTAATTCAGAACCGCCGTGTATTGAATTTTTCACCAAGCGAGGATTTGTTGGTTTTTTTGGTCAGCAAGATTTCGTCTGCGGCAAAGTTGTAGAAAATCGTAGGAATAAAATGTTTTGTTCGAAATTTTTTTATGAGATTCTTAGTTTAGTTGTAAAATGAATAACTGTATGATTCAAAAACCAAGACAAGCGGGCGCTCGGCGAGAATTGTAGCTCGTATCCTTGCGCAATGTTGCAAGTTGCTATATTATAATCAAGAGTAAAAAAATATAATTTTAATGTTTATAGAGAACATTTCCTTTACATATTATATGATAATAACACCATGATTTTTCCGTTAAAGTCATAATTCCGCTATTTTTTCTTATCGTAATACAACTCCAACAACTCTTTTTAATTAATACATAAAACGAACGACCGATGTGGGAATAAGAAACGTAGGGCACATTTAAATAATAAATAAGTTATTAATAATTAGATTTTTGTAAGAAAGTATTTTTAAGTCATTATTAATATTTTTTTGTTGATGTTGCACCACCCGGGAAACACGTGTGGATTGAGGACACGCGAACAACTTTACTTCACCAAGGTAACTAGAACTAAGACGGTAGGGCTTACCCGCATCTGGCTGTGAGGCCGTGACGTCATCTGCAACCAAGCCGGTCTCTTGGTCCACTATGTAGATGCTCTACTTTAATCCAAATAGAAAGCGATTTTATCAAGCTTATGGTTGGCAATTCATATTACAGTACTAAGACTATTATTATTATTCTCAATAACACTGACTTACATGTCAAGCAATTTGTTTTGAATTTATTTATTTTACTATGTTTTGTAGGCTAAGTTAGATTAATACTGAAGAACTACTTACAGTATAATAATTGATGTTAATATCTTTATACGGTTTTACAAGTACAATCGAACTCAAAATTGTCTTCATAGTGAAACTTCCTAACAAAACTGTAATTTAAAGAGGTTCAGAGGTTAAATAATAATTTCGTTAAATGAGATTGTTTTTTTCATATGAACTATTTTACTAATGAAAAAAATCTTCTACATACGACATATAAAAAAATAAAATGAAAATATCAAAACAGTTGTATAAACCAATTTAAATACATATTGAAAAGATTTTTAAAAGGAATCCAATATATTTACAAGTCAACATAATATATATCGTCTATGTTCAGGCAAAAGTCATTAACTCCAAAATTACGTGTTTAAGGTTATACATTGTAATGGATTCGTCTGGTTGAGATCTATTAGCAGGCAAAACTCACTAACTCCAATCTTTTCACATTTTTATTTAAAATGGAAAATTAATTTCTCACTAAGTACTTTTAACAAATTATTTTAAAGATCAAAATTCACTAAGTGCACTTAGTTATTTGCCCTCTAGAAGAAGAAGAAGATAGCATCAGGAAAAACTACTTATGTGCACTTAGTTAGTTCTGCCAGTTTCGAATGCAACCTATTATATCGGTTTGAGGTTAGGATGCATAGTTAGTGATTTTAACTTTTCAGAGAGTGCTGAGTTATTGTTGTTCATTTTGATGAAGCAATTTGTTTACTTTCAATAGTATTATTTCATTTTTGTTATCTAAAGTGGCAGTTTCTTATTGATATATTATGATTTGTAAATCGTGTAATCTAAGATTTTCTTCCAGAAGCAATCTTTTACAGCATTTATTAACATGTAGGCCGAGAACTAAAAAAACTGATGAGATTCAGCCTGAAAGTTCAATTTCGAGATTGCGGGTGGATGATTTTGATGAGGGAATTACTATGGTAAGTACAATGTGCTATTTATTAATTCTTATAATTTGTTATATACTTTTATTCTTTGGAATATTACTTTAAGTCGGCGTAAATTTACTATACGACACAGGTAAAGTTACTGTGACTAAAGACTATAAGTTAGAACTTAAGGTGATTTTTTTATTCTTAAATTTCTTTTGGCGTAAGGTCGTATAGTAAATTTGCGCCCTTTTAGTCTTCTTACGTTCATTAGGTTAGGTTACCCTCAACAGTACCCTAGTAACGTAGACATAACTTTCACTCTTGCCGAGTCAGCCAAGCTATTTTGATTGGTGCGCTCTAAAAGTATATAGGCCTAAGTTAGTATGCAAATGGATTGTGAGGTAGATTGTTGCAATTATCTTTCTCACTTTATAACTGAATTTTGAATAGCATTTTAATGTAGCCTCATTTGTGAATGGAGATAGAGAATCGTGCTCTCATTTCAATTGTAAGAACTTGATAATAATTAATATTATACGTTGGACGTTTTGTATAATAATTAATTGTCATAGTAAACTTTTAAAGAAAAAAAACAAATTTTTCTATTTTAATTATTGTTTTTGTTTCTTTTAGGACGATTGTATTGATTCTAATGCGTCAACGGACCTAATTGAACAAGAATTTATTGTTATTGGAACAGAGTGTGTTCCTGCACAAATAAAGATAAACGACAGTTCAGTTAATGAAAATGTTATAGAAAGCAATGCTATCTTGTTAGAACTGAAATCAACAACTGAAAGAGTTGGAACATCGGAGCTTTTTAATGATGAAAACAGGCCACCATCACCAAACGTAAGTGTTGAACCTTGCAATTTTCTGTAAAATTCTAATTATATCTGTAAATTACTAATTCTCTACTGAAGATTGTTTTTGTATTTTAGGAAATACAGCACATAATTTTCTATAACTTATGTTGTATAATTCAATGTGGTTTTTAATTTATTTTACAGCAGTCCATTGATAATTGCATTACTGATCCCGATTGGACACCTGCAGCTAATGGAGATGATAATGTAAACTCATCAGATGATGATAATATTGAAAAGACTAATGATGAAATTGAACCAACATCAAGCTTATTATGTTTGGAAGAAAGTAATATTTCAACAAATGAAATGGTATCAGAAGGAAGAGCTGAAATTGATACATTTTCAGGTAACAATCATTATAATTATCTTATGAAAATAGTGATAAAGAATCATATATTATGGTATGATAAGAAAGATGCTCATTTCTGTAAATGCTAAATTACTATAGTCTGATAAAATTTGTTTTGTTTTAGGAGGAGATCAATTAAGTGGGAAAAAGAGAAAAAGATGGTCAAAAGCTGATCCGACTACGTGGTCTCGAGCTGTTCAAAAGAAACTTAGAAACACCGGACAATGCTACCAAGTAAAGGGAAAAGATTTTCCTGATAAGGTCCCAAAGGAGCCATGCAACATAACGTGTCGCTATAAGTGCACACATAATTTCACTGTAGAAGAAAGAAAAACTATTTGTGTAAAATACTGGGCGCTTCAGTTGTACATTAGAAAGAACGATTTTATTTTAAAACATGTAAAATCAGTTGAACCTGAACGTCGTAGATCACAACTTGAAAGTGGAAAGCAGCGGAAAGACTCCAAAAAATATTTCTTACCAAGAAATGGTGTCGAAACTAGAGTCTGTCATAATTTTTTTTTAAATACTCTATGTATTAGTAATGGTCCTGTGAATTCGGCTTTCAAAGAGGTTAGTAGTGTTTCAATGTTTTCAGGTGAAGATAAAAGAGGAAAGCACATTCCTTCAAACAAACTATCTCAAGAAAATGAAACAAGAATTAAAAAACATATTGAAAGTTTTCCGGTCACTGAATCACATTACTGCCGCAAGAAAACGTCTAGAAAGTACCTTGATAGTAACCTCTCTATAAATAAAATGTTTTCCTTATTCGAAGAGTTATGTAAAGAAAATAATGAGAATGCTTACAGTGTAACTACATATAAACGATTTTTTTGTAATAATTATAACTACTCATTCTTTAAACCGAAAAAGGATCAGTGTACACTGTGTACAAAATATAAACTAGCTAGTGGTGAAGCTAAAACAGCTATGGAACATGACTATGTTGCCCACAAAGAAAGAGAAAAGGTGGCTAACCAAGCAAAAGAAAATGATAAAGTAAGGGCATCAAACGAAGCAAGCTTTTTATCTGCAACTTTCGACTTGCAGAAGGTTCTTCATATCTCATGCACTCAGGCATCTCCGATGTTTTACAGTCGGAAACTCAATTGTTTCAATTTGACAATTTATGAGAGTGCTCAGCCTAATGATGCTCATTGTTATGTGTGGAATGAGGTTAATGGGAAACGTGGCAGTATGGAAATTGGAACTTGTGTTTACAAATTCCTGATGGGATTGCCCAAAACTATAAAGGAAGTTTCACTATTTAGTGATACATGTGGAGGACAAAACCGCAACCAAAATATGGTTGCTATACTTCTACATACTGTCCAGACTTCACAAATTGATGTTATTGAACAAAAATGTTTGGAGTCTGGGCATACCATGATGGAATGTGATAGCATGCATAGTGCGATTGAATCCGAGAAAAAGCATGCGGCAGTCTATACCATGCATGACTGGATAAATATTTTTCGCCGTGCCAGGTCACAAAGGAATAGGAAAAATGCTAATCCTTATAATGTGCACATCTTGGAGTACAAAGATTTTATTAATCTTTCAACACTGTCAAAAGCAACTATAAAAAATAAAAGGAAGGACACGGATGGTATTTTAGTAAATTGGCTGAAGATTAAATGCTTCCGGTTTGAGAAGGCAAATGCTGAGTTTGTATTTTTTCGGTATGGGTTTTCTGGACCATATTCCAAATTTAGGGTAAGTGGTCGTAGTGGGTCTGACAAAGTGGCATTACCAGAATTGAAAAATGCATACACCAACAACTTGCAAATTTCTCTTGAAAAATACAAAGACTTGAATAACCTGTGTCGTTCTGGTGTCATCCCAAGTGAATTTCATCACTGGTATCAGTCCTTAACATTTTCAAAACGTCTAAAAATATTAATTCAGAACCTAGTGTTTTAAGTGAGTCTGAAAATGAGGAGGACTAATTTTTTGTATTAGCCTATGCTATATTCATTTTATCATTATTTTAACATTAAAATAATATTTTTAAAGTATTTGGTTTCATTGGCTCCACCTTAAACAAAAAATCTTGTAGTCAATCTGAAACATGAGTTTAGTTGGCCTAGTGATTTTCAAAGTGACGTGGAGGAGGACCTCTCAACTTTGGGTGTCAGAACCGGGAGAAGAAAGGTGGTGAACAGAGATGAATTAATAAAGGTATTCTGAATGAGGCCAAAGCCTTTTAAGGGCTGTAGCGCCATGGAGTAAGTCAAGTGATTTTCAATAAAATATTACTTAAGTGGCCTACTAAACTAATTAAGTAATAATTTACTTAGATGAATAAAACGATATTGGATAGTATTAATCATAGGGATCACATTAAATAAAAAATATGATTATCATGATTCAAAATTCTTGAAAGTTAACTATAAGTACTCTTTTAAGGGCTAAAAAAGTAAAATTTACTAAAACTTTTCATTTGTGTATTATGTTAAGTGCAAGATGAACTTGCATTATTGGTAAGCACTAGGCAAGCAAAACTCACTAACTCCAAACACTTATTTCAATTGCATTTTAATAATCTTAGGTAAGTTAAAATCTGATTTTCATTAATTTAAAAATAAAGTTGAAGATTTATACTGTATGAAATACTCGATTATGTAATACATTGTTAGACTTATAATTAAATAACTCAATTGGGAGTGTGCCACACAGTCACAAAAATCTTAAAATGGCTATGCTGAAAAATTGTGTTTTTGGAGTTAATGACTTTTGCCTGAACATAGACGATATATAAGTTAATCATTTAGAAATGTTACCATACTAAAAATTATTA
>JAGFPH010002496.1:101035-115519 GCA_018207615.1 Philaenus spumarius | reverse complement strand
AACCTCCCTACCCTTTTAATTTATTCAAAAAACACAACCTTTTGTTGTTAACTTTAACACTTTCCCTCATCAAATAACACCCAAGTGTTTTCAGGCCCTATTTGATGTTGTTCTGTTGTACTACCCCGTTAGAACAATTTGAGAGGTTTGGCGAGGGCAAGAAAAGGAAACCTTTTTGTTTCCTATTCTTAAGTTTTTTAAATTTAAATTAATTAGACCTTTTTTGTCTTTTGTGTAGTTCACTAGCTCAATTCTAGACTCTTTTTCGGGATCGTTCCCTTTGGAGTTAAATTTGTAGTGATCCGTGAATAACTCACCTGCTGACTTAATTACACTAGAGCACTCAATGGTTTTAGGATTATTTTGATTGGATTTGTAAATTATATATTCAAAATTTTCTATTGAAAACACAAAAACGATTTATTAATTAACATAAATCCATTAACTTTAAAACAACAAATTATTTTTTCAAAAACACAATGAAATTGATTAATATTTAGCTTATATTTACATATATTGAAAAGTAGCAAAGTGATTAATTAATTTATTAATTAAAATTTGTATATTAATGATTGTATTATTTACATACGACGATTTGCCATTGTGAGTAATTAAATTTACTAAACGAGTTTACTTTATTCAATTTCCCCAGAATTTACTTGAATTTATTTATTTAATTTATTTTATATATTACTTTGCAAAAAAGGGATTTATTTAAAATTATAAGTAACAATGATCGTTTGCCACTTACAGAACACAAGAAGTTCGACGCGTATTTCCTTCTGTCGATTTCCAGCGATTTAAAGTTGTTCTCCTTGGTCCCCAGAATGGTTTCTTCGGCTTACAGTTGTCTTCTCCTAGACTTAATTAAAGTTGTCCTCTCCTAGTTGATTGTAGTATCTTTTGGCAAGATAGGCCGTTTATATGGATATTCTTCTCCCGAAATTATCACGACCCGACTTAGCTTTAGGCCGGAGCTAGAACGAACGCACACCGAACTGATCGCCCTTCGACTTTCTCTAAGTACCCTCGGATCTCGGTCAGCTGTTTACTCGTTGGCGCTTCGTGCTAAACTGATGTTAGAGGGGATGCAAGCTTAATCCTCGACTTTTTACTTGTCAAACCAGCATCTTCCTCTATGTAACAAGAAATCCTGATTTCTTGCTTTAGAAATATATTTTTTGGTCTTAATATATTTCCTGATTTATTTGATGAATTTTAGTGCCTTTATTTCCCATCGATTAGGCCTAATTTAATTATTATCTTCATTTTTTGAATTACAATGTGCGGACTGAACTGCTCTTCGTAGTAGATCCGATGACGTCACTTCCCCCTCGCAGCTTGGGCCTTGCGTGCCTGTATGAACTTGTCATTACACGAATGTGACTTTGATTTCATCCAAACTCTATAACTTCTTTTTGCGTGGTCGGATTTTGATTTTGTTGACTTCTATGGATTGGTTGACGTTTTCTGGTTTCTCTGGAATTCGAATGGCGTTTCTACTCCTCTTCCTTCTTGAGTTATAGACTTCGTTAGTTTTGCTTAAATTTTGAAATTTATTTCCTGTAAATTTGAAATTTTCCATTTTTTCTTGCTTGTATCTTCTTCGGTTGGTCTTGAAACGCGCTAATCTGGTGTTGGTTTTTTGATAGCTTGTTTGGTTGTCCAGTTATTCAGCTTGTTGTTACTCTAATTGCCTTCGTTTGGTTTTAGGCGTCTCATTCCCCCCCTTTAAAGCTCTTTTCATATCTCACTTGGCATTACAATTTATTACACATACATACACCCTATTTTATCAATATTTCCCTTTTATTAATCTCCCTTGTATTTATTTTGAATTAATAAAAATTTTTATTAATTCATTTTATTTTTACAAAACTATTTATTTATTTATATTGAACTTCGGCTTGATTATGCCCTATTATTTACTCTATTAAATGCTATTTTTTATGATTTAATTACATTTGAACTTTATGAGTTATTAGCCTTTTTATGCCCAAGAATGACTTTACACTTTATTTTTTAGCTATTAAATTTTATAACTTTATATTTTTTATTACTTTATTTTCTTATTCCTTTTTAACTCTACAAATGACTCTACTTTGTTTTTGGATTTTATTCAAATTCTGCAAAATCGATTTGTTTACGCTTACATTTTTGTCTATAACTTTTTAACAAATTATCATAACAAAATTATTTTTATTACTCCTTGCTTATTTAACTCTCCTTTCAACATAAATCTAATAATAACAACTTTTTTTAATAAAATTACAAACCCCTATCTTTCAATGTTAATTCATTTCTACCAAATTTAGACAAGACCGGACAAGTCCATGCCTGTCAGATCCTGCAAGGTTTTGGTTCGACTTTGTCGCTAAAGCCTACGTCATAGTCTGCACGTATTTAACTAACACAATTTTAGTTAATTCTTCAAAATTATTACTAAATACTATTTTCACATTGGAAACTACTTTTTTATCTTAATTTTGGGCTTTTCTGACACCCTTTGGCTTTAATCCTTTGTTATATTGACTTTGAATTTATTTTAATTAACGTAATTAATTAACCCCAATTGGATCGGTCAATTGGCCGCTCCAATAACAAAATCTGAAAAACCTTGGTTTGGTAACTAGCACTAGGATTCCCCGTTTTATAAACAACTCAAAGTTGTTGTTTAGGCCATTAAACAAAAATAATTGACCGAGCTTAAGCGAGGTCTCCGTTTTAACTCGACCGTTCGGCATTTCGTCTGTGTGTCCGTCTCACGATTACGGCCAAACGCCTTGACCGATTTTGATGATTTTTTGCATGAATGTTCCTTATTCCTAGGCCGAGCCATGTATATATAAGGTATTTTCCATTTTTCATTTTTAACCCCTTAAATAAAATAAAAATGGCGGCCGGACCGTTTCTCTCAGTGTAAGCTTTTTTCAAAAGCCAGTTTGTGGCTTAAGTCGAATTTAAAAACTAATGATATTTTGCCAATAGCAAATTTGATTTGCAACAAAATTGTATTCTTGATTTTTTTCCGTATCTCTAACGGTAAGCTCACAAAATGACCGTAAACTTCAATTTTGTTCAAAATCGTCCAAGTTTTTGTACTTCAACCATGTTTTTATACGTTTATTCTAAACCAATTCAAAATTGTTCCATAACTTCTTTGTAGATAAAGGTTCAAAGAATGCATAAATTATGCCAATAAAAAAAAATATTGAAGTAAAATTAAGAAAGTTATTAGAAACAATCACGTTAAGTAACGAAAGGAAAATATTTAATTTTAGGCCTACATAAAAAGTAGTAAAAATTATTGTAATTTTTTTCATAAATGTAAAAAAGGTTCGTAATTTAGTTGTAAATAGAATTGTATAAACATATTTATCAATTTCAAATTTCTAATTTTGAAAACACCAGTTTCTATGTTCTTACTACAAGAATGCTAACAAAACTAGGCCTGTTTTGAATAGTTTTTTTTTTTAAATTTAGGAATATATCCTTTGCCTAAAATTGGCATATAATAATAAGAAAGTGTAGAGAATAAATTAAAGAATTAAACTGAATACTTGTAAATTATCATTGCAAATTTTATAAAAGTATTTGACTTTATGAATTATTTGAATTACAAAATGAGATGAAATCTCTCGGCGATAAAGGACATACAAAAATGACCGTTGGACACCGTGACAAGTGTGAGAAATGCTAACAAAACTAGGCCTGTTTTGAATAGGTTTTTTTAAATTTAGGAATATATCCTTTGCCTAAAATTGGCATATAATAATAAGAAAGTATAGAGAATAAATCAAAGAATTAAACTGAATACTTGTAAATTGTCATTGTAAATTTCATAAAAGTATTTGACTTTATGAATTATTTGAATTACAAAATGAGATGAAATCTCTCGGCGATTAAGGACATACAAAAAATGACCGTTGGACACCATGGGAAGTGTAGGTACATGGGTTGATAATAAAATTGAGGTCACTATCACGACGTTTTAACATCGTTTGTTTTCATTATTTCTAATATTGGAAAATGGTATATGATATGGAAGTTTTGGAACTGTAAATACATTGTTAAGTTTTAGTTATTTAAGTTTGTAAATAATTAATTCTATGTTGTCCCTCTATAACGTGATATTTTTAGCTATCTTACACATTATTAACCTAAATAAAACACAATGCCTCTAAAAGAATATCTTTAGCAGTTAAAGCTCAAGAAAAGGAATAAAACGAGAACTAGAAATCCCGCAATCGCGGGAATTGCAAAATAATGTTTCACTGGCTAAACCTTGTGCTTACTTCCTTACTGACACACTATTTTTAACCTAAGCTCAAAACCACATTTGTTATTTCAACTAGCGAAGTCTACTGTTCACAGAACTACTAGTATTGACTTAGACATACAATAGAAATTAATAATAAATTTTTAGATCGTGAAGACACAATGTTAATTTCCCGATTAAGGGCGTTTTTCATTATGTATTTTAGAAATTATGGCTTATTTTGGACTACATTCAGGCTAGTATAATATCTACTTACAAAAATAACGTTTCTTTAAAATAGAAACTAAAAAATAACATCTCGCGACGTGTTTATTGTATTAACAGATAAACTATAGTTTGTGTTTTTGGTTTTAGCTGGGAGTAAATACATTGTTCTCTAGTAAGGCAGACCTTTCTGGTATGGCAAATGTTGATGAATTATTTGCAACTGATGTTCTTCAAAAAACATATATCTAAGTTGATTCAGAAGGCACGGAAGCTGCGGCTGCAACCGGTAAAAAGAGGTTAATTTTTATAAAAAGCTAAATTTTATTGTTATTATTGTTATACGGACTGTTGCAAAACGTGGTAACTGTTTTAATTGACCGAGCGTAAGCGAGGTCTCCGTTTTAACTCGACCGTTCGGCATTTCGTCTCAGTGTTTCCATCCGGGAAAAATAAAAATCCCTCTACGATGGTCAAAAAATCCCTCATTATCCCTCATCCTTGCTTTTAAAATCCCTTTTTTATCCCCCTTCCTCTAATTTTAGGCAATGCAGTGCTATATCTTAAATAAATACCAATAATTACTAAAATAATCCCTCTAAAACCCCTATTTATAAAATTATTATAAATTTTTCATTGAGCATTCAAATTATATCATGATAAACAAATTAGCTGGAATTTTAATGGTTAAAAAACTACTCTTGAGATATTAACTCCTTACACTTTTTACTGGTGGATGTATAAAACAATTATAAAAACAAATGTAGAGAAGAGTTTTCTTATAATATTAGGCCTATATCAATCAATAATTACAAATTACCGCTCAATTACAAATAGGCCAGTCGGTAAAGGTCAATTTAGACCATAAGTACCAGTAATTATTTGCAATACGGCTGAATTTTTTTTTATAAGTACATTAAAGTATGTAGTTTAACATAAAAAAAAAGGTTACCAGTCTATCGATTTCCCAAAGTCGAAAAAAAATCGATTATCATTTTTTATCTTCGATTATCCTTAATATTTCGAGCTGGGATGAAGATAGAGGAAAATAAAAAAAAAACCACCGTGTAGGGGAGGTATTTTTCAACACAAAATGTCATATGTATTTATTTCGTCCGAGCAATGGTTTGTCTGGAAACAATTCGTTAATGCAGGTATGTATTTTGCAGCAGGGGAAATCACTAAAAGGGGACATCTTATTCGTATATGAAGCGTTGGCTCATTCTAAATTGGCCGAATTTTAATATATCGAATTGAAACTTGACATAGGAGTTAAAATATATATTTTAAACATTTATGCTGAGTCTCAGCTTGTTATCTTGAAAATTACCCGATCTAGAGCCACTTGACTTCTTAATGGGTTTCTCGATTTTAGGAGTACCGGACCCACCAATTCATTTTAAACAGCTCCAGTTTAGAAAATTTTCAAAATATCAACCTGAAAGTTTTTTTACAAGTTAAATATATAGATTCAAACAAGATCAAGGAGTGTATAAACCTTTTTTATTATTTACTTTTCAAAGCACAAATGACTTAAAAAAGTATAATTTTAGACCTTTTTAGATTTTTCATCAAGACGCTTGAGTTAATCGGCTGCAGATTAGTCAATTTTTTAAATATAGTTTTTAAAATAAGTGTAGCAAAAAAACAATTGTATTTTTAACTTCTGTACCAATTTTTAAATCGATATGTTCAAAAATGTCGAAAATGGAGTCGTTGAATCCAAAAGTGTTATAGTTAAAACGAGATAGGAGATAGGTAAAATAGAAGACTATTTTCAAGCGCCTCGTTTTTAAAAATAACAAGAAAAAATCGTTCATACTTACTAAGAATATTTATACTGGTGTACTCAACTTGTAAAACAAATTTGATGTTGATATTCCAAAAATTGACGAAACTGGAATAGATTGAAATTAGTTCGTGAGTCCGGTACTAGTAAAATCGATAATCGAAATCGACTCCTAGATCGGGTAATTTTCAAGATAACAAGCTGAGACTCATCATAAATGTTTAAAATATATATTTTAACTCCTATGTCAAGTTTCAATTCGATATATTAAAATTCGGCCAATTTAGAATGAGCCAACGCTTCATATATGAATAAGATGTCCCCTTTTAGTGATTTCCCCTGCTGCAAAATACATACCTGCATTATCGAATTGTTTCCAGACAAACCATTGCTCGGACGAAATAAATACATATGACCTTTTTTGTTGAAAAATACCTCCCCTACACGGTGGTATTTTTTTATTTTCCTCTATCTTCATCCCAGCTCGAAATATTAAGGATAGTCGAAAAAAAAAATGATAATCGATTTTTTTTCGACTTTGGGAAATCGATAGACTGGTAAACTTTTTTTTATGTTAATCTACATACTTTAATGTACTTATAAAAAAAATTCAGCCGTATTGCAAATTACTGGTAGTTGTAACCTATACAGACTGGGCTAAAATAGCCCCATAGTAAAACATAAAATTACAGAATTAAATTAAAAAAAAAACCACAAAATTAATGAAATAACAATGAACCTTGTAAAACAAAGTCCTAATAAAAATCAGTGGTACAACAATACTTGGCGCGAATTTACTATACGACCATACACCAACAGAAATGCAAGAATAAAAAAAAAAAATAGCCTGAAATTATAACTTATAGCCTTTAGTCACAGTATATTTTACCTGTATTCAACATTTAACAGTAGGATGTAAAATAAGGTCTTTGTCAGCAAAAATATCAGCTGAGCTCAATATTTAACTAAGGAATACGAACGACCCTGCACCAACAGAAATACAAGAATAAAAAAAATATCCTTAAGTTCTAACTTATAGCCTTTAGTCACAGTATATTTTACCTGAATTTAAAATTTAACAGTGTAAAACAAGGTCTTTGTCTGCAAACATTTCAGCCGAGGGTCGTATAATTATTTTTTTTTTTCAATATTTAACTAAGGAAGTAATATATAAATCAACGATAAAACAAATAATAGTTTTTAACTTATGGATAAATGAAAAAGAAGGATAAAATAAAAACAAATGTAGAGAAGTTTTCTTATAACATTGTATTGCTCAATTATTACAAATTACCCCGCTGAATTACAAAAAACCCATAGTAGGCTAAAACATAAAATTACAAAATTAAATTTGTAAAAAATTTATAAAATAATAATAATAAACCTTGCAAAACAAAGTCTTAATAAAAATCACAGTGGTACAACAATATTAACTAAGTAAGTAATATATAAATCAATGATAAAACAAATAGTTTTTAACTTATGGGTATGTGAAACAGAAGGATATAAAATAAAAACAAATGTAGAGAACAGTATTCTATAGTATATAAAAAACAAACTTCAGCAGCATTACGCATACGCCATTTTAGAATCGTTCTATTTTCTATTGTCCTGAAACTAACAGCTTTGCTAACAGTAACACAGGTAACAGGTGAAAAAAGTACCCAAAAGACAAAAGACACCAGCGCTCCTGTAATCTACAATATAGGTAGCAGAAACTGTGTTGGGACTTGGGACAAAGGACAACACTACTTTTTAAATTTATTACAGGTTGTAGTTATACTAGCTGGCCGAGAAGCGCTATGTGCTAAACTTTGTTCGTTGTGATAAAAAATCCCTAGAAAGAACTAAAAATTCCCTCTACATTGTGTTTTATCCCTAGTTATCCCTCAATCCCTTTTTAATCCCTCACTGGTCCGAAAAATCCCTAGAATGGGATAAAAATCCCTCAAATGGAAACACTGTTTCGTCTGTGTGTCTGTGCGTGTCTGTGTTTGTACAGTGTATGAACCGAGCAAATTTGCACGTACACACACCCCATTCCGAGCAAGCGTCGTAAAACGAGCAAGGCTCGCAACGCAATCCCCTACTTTTTCGTGTCTATCGGCTTTTCCAATGCATAAGGAGCAAGAATATTCATTTATTTTAAGTTTGCTCGTTTCGCAGGTTTTTCACATACACATTCTTACACGGTTGTTTCGGATTTCTATTTCCAGGCTGCGCTGGCGTCGAGACTTAACACTGCTTACTCTTATCCTACCTTAAACAAGTACACACCTCATGAGAAGATTGCTTGCAATATGCAGTGAGACACGCACTTAAATAAATACAGTGTCGCGTCGGCCTTGGACTAGACATCCGGCTTTTTAGAATGTTTGTTTATCCTTTTAACTTTAGATGACTTAGTAGTATCGTATCAAACCTTTTAATGAACATGTAATATTTAGTCTACTCTCTCACTAATTTTGTTTGAAACGTTTCTATAAGATACTAAGATCGGTTTCGCGATTGGACAAGCCTCACTTTGTTTAAAATATTTTGATTTTATAGCGAAAATGTAGGTATAGTGTTTTTTAAAAGATTGGCAAAGGGTACGTTTTCTAAACGTTGGGACATTCTTTATTTGTAGTAAATTTTACAAAACACATGAATTATTTTTTTGCGAATTGGTTGTTTATTTTTGTCTTTATGTTATCATATCATAAACAAATTAATAATTATTACTTGTACAAAATTAATTACCGTAATCAAACTTTTATTTGATATTTATAAGTGATTCTATTAAAAATGGGTTTTATTATTTTGATAAATATAAAAATCAAAATACATTTGTGTCAGTACATTTGTCAGTAATTTAATTTATAACATGGCTTAACAATTTTATAAAATTTCAAGTATATAAGGTATACGTAATACAATCACAATCGGTATTTAAAGATTAAGGTAAAAAAAACTTTTGTAAATATACAAAATATACACCAGGTTCCTGATTATCACTCAAAACTAGAGATATTTTTGCATGTGTGGCTTCTTATTACCATTAATATCCATAGAAAGAAATGACAATGCCGTCTGATTTTTTCGTGACATTCCCAATCTGGGTATCTCCAAGAACAATTATCAAGTTTTGTTCACCCTCATGTAATCTGATTTAAAAGTATACTTTTTTGGAAGAGGGTTTTAAAAATGTATAAAATATTGTATTGGTATGGAAATAAAATTATTGCAAAGCGTATTATTATGAGTTCCTTTGATCTTATTGAAGAAAATAAAAAGACTAAATAGTCAAATACATTTCTTCTATACTGGTTGGTATGAAAAAAAACCTAAAAGAAATTGAAAACCCCAAAACAAGCAACATATTACGTATGTTTGACAATACTTGTAATTCAAAATGACTTCTTAAATACACATATAAGGAAAGGTGAACATATGGTACCTAGATTTGTAAATTCATCCCTTCAAAATGAAGATAGCACAAACGAACTATAGTCTTACTGCTTGCTTTTGTAAATCTTTTAGTCATTAGTTTTGTTGATTTACTCAAAGTTCGATAATATAGGTGAAAAGAAAATATTCCAAATTATGCTAATTTTAGAACGTGTTCTGATCAGAACTATAACTAAGTCAAAAAACCATTGAGCTCAGTGTTTTACACGGTTCACTAATGTGATCCACAGAAGACATTTTGCTGTCAATTTTGAGTCTGTCAATAATTACTCACCGTTGATATCTGCATAAACTATAAAGCATGCTAACCCTAATAAATTTCAATAATGTCTATGTATTTTCGTAGGGCAAATGAATAAAATTCTATAAGAATTTGTTTTTAAAAAAATGTTTAGTTCTTCGTAAGATGTTGCTTATAAACCTACTTTCCTCTATAATTTTAAGAAATTAATAATCTTAACTCATATGGTGTTTGGGAGCCAACACCTCATTTTACTGGTGTAGGCTCTAATGTGTAGTATTCACGCATTGTTATTACCAACATTTTAGTGTCATTTTCCAGTTAAGTGACAGTTTTACAAAACCTTTGGCATATGAGTTTATCTCAAACTAATTCGGTTTATTCCAATCACATTCATAGTACGATTAAAGCTGGCTGTTTTATTCTACTCGAATGATATTTGCCATTATACAATTTAATTGGTACAGATTTGTACCATTATATTTGTGTTACTAACTAAATGGTACAGAGAATGTTTATCGGTCATAAAATAACAAATTTTGAGAATAATAAAGATGTAACGTCGATCAATTAATTGTATTTGATTTGAATAGATTGTGTAAACTATACAACAAATCATAAATATTAAAAAAGTTTCGGATTCCTCATAAAATTATGTATAAACCATCATGTTCATAAAAATAGTTATTATCTTAAGAACTAACTATCGAAAGTTATTTTTTAAAACATATTCAAATTCCTCATGAAATTGACCATAAATTATCAAGTTTTTATTAATATTTAGGAATAATTGTACATTTACCATTCTATATAATGAAAATATTGACTAAGTAAATATGAATTTATACATTTTTTTTCGAAAATCTATAATTACAAATCGATTGCATTCACACTTTCCACATATATTCTATAAGACTATATAAAGATCGTATTAAAGTTTCATACATAATCGTTAACAATTACTTGAGTTATTAACGTTTACGGCAAAAGTTCAAATCGAAAATTTGTTTTATTTTTTAAATATTACATAAGAATTCTAAAATACGTTTGGAAATATGAAAACATAATACCTTAAAGAAAATTCAATGGTAAATTCAAATAATTTTTAATATTTAAAATATGGCAAATGGTTCATGAGTTATAAACGATTTACGGGAACCATGTACGTTTTTTAAATCAAAATAACCAAAACGGGTTTGAACTATTGCCGTGAACGTTAATAACTCGAGTAATATTGTTAATGAATCTTCATAAAACTTTGATACTTTCTTTATATAGTCTTATAGAACATATATGGAAAGTTTGAATCAAATCGGTTTGTAATTATAGGTTTTCGGAAAAAGATGATATCAAAGGATCGAAAACCGGGTACATTATCATAAAAAATCGTTAATATCTAAAGAACTATTTATCGAAAGTTATTTTTTAAATCATATTCAAATTCCTCATTAAATTTACTATGTGTTATAAAGTTTTTATTAATATTTAGGAATAATTGTACATTTACCATTCGATATAATGTAAAATTATTGACTATGTAAATATGAATTTATAAATTTTTCGAAAATCTATAATTACAAACCGATTTTATTCAAACTTTTCGCATATGTTTTATAATACTACATAAAGATCGTATTATTGTTTCATAAAGATTCGTTAACAATTACTTGAGTTATTAACGTTCACGGCAAAAGTTCAAATCGAAAATGTGTTTTAATTTTAAATATTAATAATTACGACTTCTGAAATACGTTTGGAAATATGAAAACATAATACCTTATAAAGAATTAAATAGTGAATTCAAATCATACTTAATATTTAAAATCTGTCAAACGGTTCATGAGTTATAAACGATTTACGGGAACCTTGTACGTTTTTTAAATCAAAATAACAACAACGGTTTTGAACTATTGCCGTGAACGTTAATAAATCGAGTAATTGTTAATGTATCTTTAAGAAATTTTTATAAGTTATTTATATAGTCTTATAGAACATATATGTAAAGTTTGAATCAAATCGGTTTGTAATTATAGGTTTCCGGGGGGGAAATGATATCAAAGGATTGAAAACCGGGTACATTATCATAAAAAATCGTTAATATCTAAAGAACTCATTATCGAAAGTTATTTTTTAAATCATATTCAAATTCTTCAAGAAATTTACTATGTGTTATCAAGTTTTTATTAATATTTAGGAATAACTGTACATTTACCATTCGATATAATGTAAATATTGACTATATAAATATGAATTTAAAAAAAATTTTGTCGAAAATCTATAATTACAAACCGATTTCATTCAAACTTTCCACATAGTATATATTCTATATTACTATATTATACAATTCGTATTAAAGTTTCATAAAGATTCGTTAACAATTACTTGAGTTATTAACGTTCACGGCAAAAGTTCAGATCGAAAATTTGTTTTAATTTTTAAACATTAGTTACGAATTCTAAAATACGTTTGGAAATATGAAAACATAACACCTTATAGAGAATTTAATGGTGAATTCAAATGTTTTTTAATATTTAAAATCTATCAAACGGTTCATGAGTTATAAACAATGTACTAGCATAATTTGTATTGCTACTTTTATATATATATATATATATATATATATATATATATATATATATATAACTATATAATATATTAAGCAAATACATGTATTTGTATATTGTGAGTCTGGTGATGCCTCGTTTTAAATATTAATTGTAGTACCTTCTGTGCTATTTGGACACTGAGATTACCATGTACTTGCAAAGGGGAAAGAGAGACACACATACATAAAGATGATAGCATAATTATCAAATAAATTGTTTATTCAGTGGTAAAAATAGCATCCAAATTGGTTTACTTGTTTTCAAGATTAGTCTGAAAGTACAGTAAAACGTTTTCCGGCAGCTATATCGTTTTATAATTTAACATTTTTTTTTAACCCGTTGTTAGATATTTAAATGTAGTCTTTGTAAATTATAAATTAGTCCGTTTATTGATTTATATCTGAACTTTGTACGTATCTTAATGTAGAAAATTTTAAATATTTTCAATATTAATTTAATTAGAATATATTGCATTGTAGAAATGTCAGCCAATATTCAATGTACGAAAATTCTCGTGTTAAAGTTATATCAGTTACTTACTTTTATGTTAATACAAATTGTAAATATGAATAAGTTGCATAAACTGTGCAAACATCAGTATAAATACGATGGCGGGCTTAGTGCTACTGTAGGTCTAAATATTGAGTCGTAGACCTATTAAAACTGTTGTCAAATAATTAGGAGAAGGTAATGCAAACAAGCAAGGCTTCAAAGGAGATAGAGCCTTAGATGATAAGAGTAAAAACAGACACATATATATATCCAGACTCTTGTTCTGAACACAAAAGTTTAGCGTATCTAATTTCCAAAATATTTCAAACAATTCAATAAATCCGACTTACTTTTGTTAAAACTACATATAATAAGTGCTCTGGATCAGGCAATGTGTAGTGTATACCTCATTCAAATTTAAAAATTGGCTATTTATGTACAAATGAAATCTAAATGTTTTGTATTTTAAACTGTATTCTTACCCATAATCGAACACTATAAATTCCAATGTCTTGGCTATTAAATGGATCTGCCTCTCATAAGTATTATGTACGTATTTAAAATTTTAAAAACCATTTAGGGAGCATTATATAATATGTTTACCTTCTAGCCCTACAAAACAAATTTCTTCTTTATTCAAATGTAATTACTCTTTATAAATTAGATTTGTATTGTCACTCTTTGAATGAACCTTTTAAAATAATATTTTCAACTGCGAAAATAAAATATAAACTGTAAAAACTGGCAAACCCAATTAAAAAAGATTACTTCCTATTTTAAAAGCTGGCATTTCACAATGTAAATGACCGTAACTTACATATAAACTTGTAGGGAAAATTACTACTGGGACAGATGAGCAAAAAATCGAACTGAAAGACTTTATGAAGGTCAGGGTTGAGCATGTATGAATTAATTTCCGGTCTGACATCCTGATAAGATAACAACAGAATGGCGCGGAAAAACTTTCTTCCTATACGTTTACAGAACTTGTAACTGTGTATGTGACGTAGCAACAGCGATTGCTCGCAGTACATGTCCAGTGTTAGTTATAAATTTGCATATAATTGAAAAAATAATGCAACAATTATGTTAAGTATAATTTATTTAGCATAAGTGATAGTTATTATTCAATAAAATTAAGGAACATAGAAAAGTTAATAGTGCATGTACACTACGCATTTGCTCGGATCCTACGCTGTACAAGTATTGGTGTGTGTCTGTGTGTCTGTCTCACGATTACGGCCAAACACCTTGACCGATTTTGATGATTTTTGCATGAATGTTCCTTATTCCTAGGCCGAGCCATGTATATATATATATGGTTTTTAACCATTTTTCATTTTTAACCCCTTAAATAAAATAAAAATGGCGGCCGGACCGTTTCTCTCAGTGTAAGCTTTTTTCCAAAGCCAGTTTGTGGCTT
>JAGFPH010002496.1:59860-92425 GCA_018207615.1 Philaenus spumarius | reverse complement strand
ATATATAAGTTAATCATTTAGAAATGTTACCATACTAAAAATTATTAAACAGTAGTACCTTATGGACATAAATCGTTACATTAATCTTTATTTTGTTCATCTTCTTAGATTTTTTTCGTGCAGTGTCAGAAGTTTCATCTTTCTTCGTTGCTCTTTTAAGTTCTTTCTTCTTGTTCAGTTCTTTCATTCTTATACAGTATCGAGTTCTAACTTATGTTGCAATAGCAAAATAGTCCACATCACTGAACTTTAATTTGATTATATCAATCAGCTTCTTCATCACTTGAGGACTGTTATTTCAAGCCACCACCGTGAAATCGTTGAAAATCTTTTTCAAATTCTAAAACAATGCTTAACCATTTTGATGATGGGTTTATTAGGGCACCTCTTGACGAAACCGAAATCCAGTCAGAACTGTTTTAGTTTCAAGTTTTTTCTTAATATTGAAAATCAGTCTTAAGGCCTTTTTTATTAATACGGTATGCTTCATAACCAGCAAACATTTTGAGTAAATCTGTATCCTCTTCGGGGTAAACTAGTTTTTTATTAGTGATTTCAGCCAACTGATCAATCAGTGATTCTGCAATGGGAAAAAATCTTCATTATAAACATCGCCCACTTCCAACTCGTCTTCTTTCAAGTCTGAAGTTTCACAATCTTGTACTGGTTCTACCAAGTCTATGTTTTTAAGAACGTCAACACTTAACGTTTCACACAGCTCAGCAATACAATTACCTGTTTTTAATATGTCACATGCACTTTTGCTGAATAACAGGTATTTTACTCGATGTGTCACCGCTGTGGGGAGAGGATGGTCGGGGGGTCGTAAAATTTTCCAAATCCTCTATTTAGAGAAAAATACGACTCCAAAACATCTTGATTACACTTCGCTGATAATAAATATTTATAACCTTCGGCTACTAACTCCTTGAATAAGCTCTGTAAACTTCGAATTGAAACAATAAAGCATATTTGAAAAGGCTATAGTTCTTTTTTTACCTATTACTTTGGCAGAAGAACAAAGATCATACAACTTATTTAAAATAACATCCTGGTCCTGTAAACTAGTACCGTACAAACTTTTTAATTTATTAGTAGGATGGCGAGGAAGTCTCGAGTTTAGTAAAACGTCGTTAATAGTGTTAATAAAATCAACTAAATGGTCATTACATTGGAAATTATATGATACTGCTTTAGCCACAGTTCTGGACAATAGTTCAGCTGCTTTTCTTACATTTTTCCTTTCGCTTCCCGATACTAATAAATGATGTTCGGTTATTTTATATACATACTTTAAATCTCCTTCTTTCTGTTTGTTTACTAAATCAAACAAAATATATTTAGATACTTGCTCAACTTGCTAATCAAACGTAATACTAAATCCTTTGTCTAAAAGATGGCTTCTTGCTAGTTTTAGCAGATGAGAAACGTCATAGAATGCCCAAAGCTTACGACTTTCTGTGCTTGGGTTAGCTATGTAACAAGTCTGAGGACTTAAATTTAAGCCTGCTCCTAGTTTTCCATTAGGTCCTCCCATGTCACTTACAAAAGCACGCGTGCGAAATTGCGAAACCCTCAATTAACTTGACACATTCAAAAAATAATTCAACCGTTACACTTTGGTCGAATTGTTAATAAATCGACTGTTTCCAATTACCAGTTAGGCTTCTAATGATAATTACTTGAACACTTACATGTGGTCCTCTAAACTTATCTTGATCCTTGTCATAGCAAATATCGGATGTCACCTTCATCTCGTCAAAACGCATAACAATGTCTTTATGGAAATCATCGCTTAAAACTGTCGATTGTCCTTTAAGTAAATTAAAAGTTATATCTAAAAATCCAGGAGGAGTAGAGAACTGTGACAACCATCTGACTATTGTAGCCTCGCTTGGTAAGGTGTATCTTAATGTATCTCTAACATACGCAAAAGCTTTTTTTGCAATACACCTAATTGTGACAGCTTTTTCTACATCTTCACTAGACCAACTTGTACATTTTTCTTTTAAAAGTTGTTGCTGTTGTTGACTTGTAGAAAATAGCTTGAAATATTTCATCAAATCATGTTTTAATTTTGTTATAACTTGTTGGGCACATTTTAGTTCATCTGTTAATACATTTTTTTCTTTTAGTTCTCAATTTTCATTTGTTAATTGGATGTTCTGTACATAAATTTTGATCTTAATAAGAATCGAGTTGGTCTGAGGTTCCTATAATTTCGCTGCTTCTTTCTTCTGCTGAATTTTGTATTAACGTATTTACAGTCGTCTTACAATTATTACTTTCATCTGCACGAATGTTTCTTTCAATCGACCCCAAAGTGTCGGTTGAAGTTGAAACTGTTGGTTTATTTCGTGTTGGTACAGAGTATTCTTTTAATTTACGTCTGGGTGGTAGTCCTAATAATTCCAATTTCAAATCTCTTTCATAATTGCTTTCCAAGAAATGTTCCGAACAAATTCGGGCTGTTTTAGTGTTGAACTCATCTTTTCGTTTGCAAAAGTTCTGCTATTGTTTATTAAGATCTTTGTCTTTTGGAGAAACGTGAAATGACAGTTTCAGTTTCTTCGCATTATCTGAATGGTTTGTACAACCGACAACGGCACAACATGGCATTTTAAAGCGAGATGAATACTTAGTCTATCGATAAAATTTAGTAAAACCACTACAAACACATTTCGAACACTTCAAACACAACCTTCGTGGTGACAGAACGCATTAAAAATAGCTAACTACACTAGAGCACTGTCTCTAGTGTAGGGCGGGTCGGTTCGCGTGACGTCATCTGACCAGCATTCCACTGCGCATCCATCTCGTGAGTGCTACCGTCTTGTTCTATACCTTGTTCACTGAGGGTTTAACGTAAAGCACTTCCCCCTGTAATATTTATCGGCCGGGCAGACTGTGTCACACGCGGACCTACCTCAGGGATGAACGTGAACGTTAGGGTTTGCTAGCGAAGAGAATGCTTATTTACTAAGAACTACTGTGAATCATACGCAGAGTCGTCCGTCCCACACGTGAGGATCGTTTTCCTCATTGGCCCAAATCCTTAACGTCAGCCATTGTAAGGCGGTGCTTAACTTTAAACTCTCGGTGAACAAGGTATAGTTACCGTGGTAGGTCGATCTTCCTTCACGCCTTCGAACCTAAACTACTTTTATTCAATTTAAGATAATAATGGTGAACGTGGCGAATGTCCAATCTCGTTTATCAAAATATTGGAGACTGTAATTTTCGATAGTTTACGAGAAAACTTCGATTTTATCGGAGTAAATGACTTGTTTGGGATAGTGTTTCTTCGGCAGGTAATCGAACGTCCTTTGTAACACCTTACGTTTGTGAATGCTACTAGATGTACGAGGGTTTGATTTGAAACATTCTAGCACGTAGGTTTAGAAGACGTGCGCTTGGCTGTTAAATTACCAATTGTTTTATTTGGTTATTGAATAGAATGTGAAAGTGGCCAAAAAGCTTTTAGGCGAAAGTACAAGTAAGTCGAACAACAAGGTTCCATACAGATTTGGCAACAGAGTCCCGGAAAAGAATTAAGTACAATATATAATCGTGTTTTATATAAAGCAATGCCTAAATATAAACTTAATTTAAAACACTTCCTCGCAAAAATAGTACAACGTAAGCCCTATAACCCTACACTATCAATGCAATCTTCCCAAAATGGCCTGTCTTCTAGAAAAGGGTCCAAGAACCAATGTAAAAAATGTTTGATGTATATTTTTTAAATTTATCAGCTCAGGAAGTAAAATGTGTTCATTAACTGAAGCAAAAAGTCCAACTTTATATCCTTTACCCAAAATGAAATTTTATTATAACAAATTGAACTGGACAAGTTATAAAATTTAACTGTAAACTTTATTTTTGTAAAACCTTATGTTTTTTCTATTTAAAAACATATACAGAAAAACGTTTATAACCAAAAAATAAAATCACTTTTAATGATTACTTTAAAAAAAGTCGTTATTATAACAAATTATTATTAATTATACAACTGTTTAATTTAAAAAAAAGTATACACACAAATTTAATAATAATCTAATTAAACTTGAAGATTTAACGACTGGTAATTTAAAAAGTATACAGAAAAGCTAATTTAAATCCCTTCTTAAAGACCCTTCTTAGCATTTACTATTATATTCCAGTTACTTACAGCCATCGATAATTAAACACATAATTTGTTACAGGAAGACCATGAGCGAATAATGGAATTTAGTTCACTATTTTCTTGTCCCTTATAAACAAACCTTAGATCATTCAACTCAAAATGTCAGAAATTAATCATAAATTTAATTTTATTAATTTCTAGTTAGTTCCAGTTGTTTTAACAAAAAAATGAGAAATTATTTCCCCTGTTCTCCTTTATATATTTATTAATTTTAGGTGAATTTTTTATTCAGAAATGTTCAAACAGGACAGAGTTGATGGCAAGAGGATGTTGAAATATGAAATTAAAACGATTTTCACACACGTTCCTCAAATGAAACATCGAAAAACTTCCACGAAGAGGATATTCCAGAAAACTTAAATCCGTACCTGTTTCTTTTGAGTCTATGAGAACAATAATTATTTTGTATTTACATCATTATTTTTAAAACAAGTTTTGTATGGTAATACAATTAATTATTAATCTCGTAGGAAGTTTGTTTGAAACCCCATAACTTAGTTTAAATGTTTTCTTGTTTTCTTGCGCTCTGCTTTTATGTCAATTTTTTCACAAGTTTTAATAATTTGAATTGTTAATTTCTGGTTCCCCGAACTTGACTCGCGAACTAGGCTCTGAAAAGGCCGGTCCACACTACTCGTGCTTGTGCTCGTGCTCGCCGGTCTTGGGCTTGTCGAGAAGGCTCCTACGGATCATCTGACTCGCGCTCGTGCTCGTGCTCGTTCTATCAATTGTCCATATTACCTCAGTCGTATGGCAAGCTTAAGCTCGCGAGGATCCGCTCCATATTCGCAGTCGCCTAAATAATCAAATGAAATGAACGAAGTGATTGTGACAATTGATTTTTCCTTGTTATGCGACTCATAGCTCAACAACATGAAACGACAAGAAAGAAGAAGAGGCAGAAATAACCAAGAAAACGCAGTTGGTTGATGACCACAGTTTTCAAAAGTCGGGAAACGTATAGTGAAAGTGATTTAATGGACGACTCGGAGGTTGAAAATTTACATTTAAAGACTCTCCGCACTTTCCGATAAGTAAGTTCCAATAAACTGTTCTTTTTTTTAATTCAGCCACATTCACTTTCAATTCTTGAGAGTTGAATCCCAAGCTATGGCTCTTTTAGATTTTATTTTATAAAAACAACTGCTAACATCCCACAACACCTTGTGTATTTATCAATACATTAACACATTTAATTGTGAAATCGTCGGTCCACTCCTTTTTTTCGGTAGGTGGAATACATTTACGCAGACCTCTCTCCTGAGAAGGTACTGTGGCACTTAGTCCAAATGGACTTACCCACTAAACCAAACAGCTCACTGGGGAGAGCGTAACAGCTTCTAGGAACATCCCTAATGACTGCAAGAAACAAACAAAACTTCTCTGAATGTTAGCAGCATTCATGAAGAAAGCACTACTCGAGACCGGCAAGCAACAAAACACCAATACCCATGTCTAACATCACTGGCATACTGGGGGATCCCGGAGCTACGATGTCCCATATTTACTTAACCCTTAGTTATAAAGTACATGCGATATACCAGAAAAGTATTATTCAAAAATAAATGCATTGTTTACAAAACAAAATGTGATTTTCATATACATTTAAAGAGTTTATAAAATGCAAAAATGAAGGTGTATCTTTATTGTGTAAGGTAACTCTCATCTAAGGAAAATCTATTAACTGTGATATAATTTGCATGAAACGCATTTAATTTTCCCAATTTGAATTATTAGTTGGCTTGCATTTAATTTTCTCAATAACTTTAATTTCTAAAACTGGTGTTTGGTTATACTTGCCTCATTATTTGAATCCTCAATTGCTCTATCAGCTTCACGTAATAAATCCTGTAAACAAAAACAAACCAAACTTTATAATCTGTGTAGTACTATAGAGATTGTGTCAGCATTAACTATATAATCATGAACATGTCAGCATTAGTGATTATATATTTTCGTTATACAATAACAATAAAACAATAACTTGCCTATAATATTGTTGAAATAGACGTTGTGGTGAATTTAAATACGTTAAAACACTGTGCCCCCAACGGGAAATTTAAGGAAAGTTTAAGCCTCTTACTTAAAGATTAATTTCATAAGTATTGAAAGTCTGATTAGATTCATTTCTAACTAAAGATGGGCCCTTACCAATGATAAAATCTTTAACATTTAAATTCTTGGTTTGTAAAATTTAGTTTTAGATTTATGAATGTAATTATATATGTTTCATAAATAAATAATTCCACTGATTGGGCATCATGGTTATATAGTTAATGCTGACACAATCTCTATAGTACACAAATTATAAAGTTTGGTTTGTTTTTGTTTACATGATTTATTACGTGAAAAAGATAGAGCAATTGAGGAATCAAATAATGAGGCAAGTATAACCAAATATCAGTTTTAGAAATTAAAGTTATTGAGAAAATTAAATACAACTAAAACTTCAAATTGGGAAAATTAAATGAGTTTTATGCAAATTATATCACAGTCAATAGACTTTTCTTAGATGAGAGTTACCTTATATAATAAAGATACACCTTCATTTTTGCATTTTACAAACTCTATAAATGTATATAAAAATCACATTTGTTTTGTAAACAATGCATTTGTTTTTGAATAATACTTTTTCAGGTATATCGCATGTACTTTATAACTAAGGATTAAGTAAAAATAAACTTTATGGTCCTTTAGTTTAAAATTTAAATCAATAATAACTGGGGTTTAATAAAAGTCTTGCACTAGTATGTTATAAGTTAAACTTATAGAGCCTGCCAATAACTGCGGATTTATTAATACACATTTGTTGCCATAACAACTACAAGTAAATGTGAACACAAGCTCCCGTAAACTTTCTACAAACATGTAATAAGCATAAAATCAGGAAGGTTTGTTTAAAAAAAACTTCGTGTTTTAGGGAATTTCCTCGAACATCCAACCAAGCACACAGAAAAATATAAATAAAGTTAAATATAAATTATTTAATAAAGTGTACTTATTCATTCGATGATATATTTTAGGCAAGAATAAATGACCTACAGATTTTGAACTATCAAGTCAAAGTGCAGTTCGAAGCACTCCATGCCATGATTTCTTTAACTGGATAATTTATTGGTAAATATATTTCTGTTAGTCTATAGTGAAATAACTATATTTTTCTTTACAATCAAAGTTGAATGTAAAATGTTTCAATTTGTTCAAAGCATTTAGGTTTACTATATAGTTTCCGTACGTGAATCACTTCAATTTATTTTATTTAGGTACTTATTGCACATTTTTAATACCATGTTTACTACATTAAAATTCTTTGAGTATGAACCCTTAAACTCTTACTTTTGTGAGTAATTTGTTCATAGTTATTAAATCGCTCTTATACTTAGATATTATAATAGTGATTTAAAATAGTTCTTAAGTACATACTGTGAAACTAATGATATTAATTCTTTTAAGATTGTTCAGTATCTTCATACATTTTCAAGCATGCACATCAAATTATCCTCATTTAAAATAACAAGATACTGAAAACTGTTATATTATAAAAACAAGAAAATGTAAAAAAAAATATAAACTATAAAACGTAATAAAAATATTTAAATAGTAAACTGTAAAAAAAAACAATGCATTTGTTTCATTAACGTTTTTGTAGGAGTGGTCTTAAATACAGTGACTAGAAAAGGCAGTATGGTAGCTGCTGCTTTATTTTTTAATTTATATTTAACTTTATTTATATTTGTCTGTGCTTGCTTGCATGTTCGAGGAAATTCCCAAAAAACACGAAGATTTTTTTAAACAAATCTTCCTGATTTTATGCTTATTTACTTTATGCTTTATACATTTACTTGTAGTTGTTATGGCAAGAAATGTGTATTAATAAATCAATAATTCAAAATATAGAAAAAAAACTAAATTTGTTATTAATATAAGCAAGCAAGTTAACTAAAAACCATGCGAAGGTTTGGTCAGTCCAAAACAACATAATAGTGTGGTAAGTACTACCAAGATGATAATGGTGGCAGCGGGTGTAGGAGAGGTCGGTGTCACTGGTTTTTTAGCGTATAGTAAGTCAATAATATAACATAATGATTTGTATCTTAAGTATAGTTTGAAATTAAGTAAAACTTTCCTGAGTTTAGAACCACCTTGTTTTTGCTACATTAATAACTGGTTTCTATTTGAATCTTATACTACAGAGCTGATTTCTATTCTAAACTCAGGAAAGTTTTACTTAATTTAAAACTATACTTAAGATATAAATCATTATGTTATATTATTTACTTACTATACGCAATAAAACTCTGACGCCGATCGCTCCTAAACCCGCGGACACCATTATCATTAATAGTACTTCCCACCATTATGTTGTTTTGGAATGACCTAACCTTTGTATGGGTGTCAGTAACTTGCATGTTAATATTAATAAAAAATTTAGTTTTTTTATATTTTGAATTATTTACGATGAACACTACAATGTTTCAAGATAATAGTTTATAATTTATCTGAACTTATTTAATATATCATTCAAATGTTTAATTCTGGAGAACTCGTACAGAATGTAAACTGTAAAGGAAGAACTTTCTGATAAATGAAATATATATTGTTGCTATAGTTTCTATAAATGGTAACTTTATTGTTGTTTTAAATTAAGAATTAAATATAAAACGTGAAATTAGTACAAACAATTCAATAAATAAGTTTAAAAATTAATATCAGGGTTTTAAGGCTTTGTAGTATTTATTCTGTTTAACTTAACAATTATAAAAAAAAACTAAAATACTCCGGGAAAAATCACAGACGGATTAATTAGTTACACGTCAGAAATACATAATTTATACAAACAAGTATTTAAAAACAACAGACTTTATCTAGGCCTACCTAACAATGCTGACGGTGATTTTTAATTCAGTAAATGTGTACAATTATAACGGTTATAAAACTGTAGGCCTATTTGTAAAAAAAAGTGTATTTATATACATTATTATATATCTAAATAAAGACAAAAATATTATCTTTTAATTGCTTTTTGTTTCATAATAATAGATCAAATGATTAGAAGTACTAATACAGTATTATAATAATGAACTATGTTATACGAATATGTACGAATATTGCCATAGTTAAACGAAGGAGTACCCCTTCTTTAAATTTGTATAAACGAATATTTTGATGATAAAAGGTTGTATTTATATACAGTTTATAATCTCAAAGCAAATATTATAACGTAATATTATAGCACACATTAGTTCTATAACTCATAACTAATAAAATCAACTTCGAAAGAAATAATAATGATGAAGTTGTAAACATAACCCCAAAGTACAATCTATACTGGGTTTGTTTAAGTGTTACAGATAATGGGTGAAATCAGACGTTATACTATTAGCCCAGTCGGTGTAGGTTACAACTACCAGTAATTTGCAATACGGCTGATTTTTTTTTAAACCTTAAAGTATGTAGATTAATATAAAAAAAGTTTACCAATCTATCAATTTCCCAATGTCGAAAAAAATTTATTAACATTTTTCTTTCTATATTCCTTAATATTTCGAGCTGGGATGAAGATAAATAAAAATAAAAAGTACTACCGTGTAGGGGGAGTATTTTTCAATAAAAAAGGACATTTGTATTTACTTCGTCCGAGCAATGATTTGTCTGGAAAAAAATTCTATAATGCAGGTATGTATTTTGCAGCAGGGGAAATCACTAAAAGTTGAGATCTCATTCATATATGAAGCATTGGCTCATTCTAAATTGGCTGAATTTTTAATATATCGAATTGAAACTTGACATAGGAGTTAAAATACATATTTTAAACATTTATGCTGAGTCTCAGCTTGTGATAGATGTACTTAAACTACGAGTCTGTAGATTATTTCACCTCTCAACTTCAACGGTAGTGTAACAGAGTGTAATAAATACTTGTAATCCTATGCAATGTGATGTCACACTCATTAGATTCGCTCAACTGATTATAATGACTTCTTTACATTTTGTACTGTGAAAACGTAACATGAAAAGGGCGTCAACTGTGAACATGGCTTAACAGTTTTTTACACTTGAACTCGAAAAAGGTTTGTTTACGCGTACTTATTAACAATACGCCGGCGTGGGATGATAAAGGAATATTTAGATAGAAATTTGAAATCTGTGTCGGTTTAATACTTAGCTAGGTTACCACAAATGAAAAGTCGTAAACAAGTGTAATTTCATTAAAACGAAAAATTGAAAGTTTCAAATCCGCAACATTTAACTTCAGAAGATTCTTGTAAAACCACTTGCAATAGAAAATAATTCGATTTTGCAGCTGAATAGTTTATCGAATTTCCAAAATTAAATTTATATGTTTTATGGTTTCAAACAACAATCTGGGAAAGTGGTCTACTTGGGAAGTCACTGAATAGTTGTTTGCGTGTACGAAGAATTTGTTTGCACCTCAGCCTCCATCTTTGACGCACGCGCTCCTTCATTCTACTCCCAGTTCATTCGACCTTGCGGCCCAGGGCATGAACTGCTTCGCTTCGCTCGCAGCGTAAAAACTCGGGCGTCGGAATCGGATCAGAAGTACCCACGTGGATTTGAACCGGGTACTTTTATGGTATTTCACGTTTTGATAGGTTTTGGGAAACCCAAGCGAGCTATAAGGTCGTGTAAAAAATTAAATGTGCAAAATAATATCATACAATTATTATTTTTTTTTTAAATCATAACAAAATTGTATTCTAGTAAGAACAATCTAAATCTGACTTAAAATGCGACCGTTAGCAAATGCGACCGATAGTCACTGTAACAGCTCATCTTTCATATTTCAATTCTTTAATAATATTAAATGGCACTACGGACGACAATAGCTGAATAGCCGAAATGCAGTACAAAAATAGTTACTATTGTGACAAAAAATCATCAATATACAACTAGTGGACCCAGCAATGCTTCGCTATTGCTTGATTTAATTTAAAGGGTAGTTATTACATTTCATTACATTAACTTAAGTAATCGAATTGCAAAATGGTTTATATACCACTTTAATAATATATTACACAAATTTAGATTTAGATTTTGTAAACATTTTGGCCTATAGATAATACAGTAAAACTTTTGTTTGCTTTTACCTAATCTAAAAAAACTGATTTCGTGAAACATTAAAAAAAACTTGATTCTAAATTAGCCCAATTGGTTACAAATAAACGCGTTTTGATTCATTATAGTCTTAAGTTAAAATTATGTTCAGTTTTTTATCCAAATCAGTAGTTTTATATATATAGTTTTATATATATACAGTAGTTTCAAGGTATATAGGAAACCAACACAGACGGACCATGTATTACATAGCTCATCTTATCATCCTTGCCAACACAAAATGGCTGCATTTAACTGCTACATCAACAGAATGATGAAAATCCCAATGAGTCCAAAAGATAGATCTGACGAAATACAAATTTTGAAGCATATAGCCGTGAACTATGGCTTTAAAGTTGAACTAATTGACAATATAATAAGAAAACAAGAGAAAAAGAAATTAACCAAACATAAAAACAAATATGTGAATAAAAACAAATATGCAGTAATACCATATAATAAATATACTGATAAAATAGCCCGGAAAACCTTGAACGACCATGGAATAAATACAGCCTATAGAACGGACAATAGCCTCGGAAAAATACTTATCCCGAAAACAACAAAATCCAATAACTACACTAAAAGTGGGATCTACAAACTGAATTGTGGTAGTTGCAATAAATTTTATATTGGTCAGACAGGAAGATCTTTCCAGCAGAGGTTTAAGGAACATATCCCCAATTCCGAAAAACCAAACACAGTGATGAAATCAACTTTCGCTGAGCACCTGATTGACTACGACCATACATACACTGACATACAGACAAACATGGAAGTGCTACATTGCTGTCAAAAAGGCAAATATATGGATGTACAGTAACAATATGAAATATACACTCACGGGATTAATACACCGACGGACATTTTAAACGATAAACAAAACTTTCAATCAAACCAGTTATTTGATCTCCTAACAAGATTAGAAACACCAAATGATAGACACTTACAACATCAGCCTCACCCGTGAATAGTCGCATGCGATTAAGTGAACGTATATAAAAACAATAGTGTTGTAAACAGTCTTTTAATTAAAAAAAAAATAAAAATTAATGGTTTTAAATGTGTTTTTAAATGTTAATTGTCAGTATATGTAAATTGTGAGTTTAAATGTGTTTTTTAAATGACGAAGTACAATAACGCTACAGATACCGACACGTGAACATGGCTGAATAAAAAGCCGAAACGGCCGTAGTGTAAAGAAAACACGTTATAAACGGAGAACAGACGTAAGTAGTTCAAATTAGATTAATTTAAAGTTCTCCAGTAGGGCAAAGAATAGTAAAATTACAATATGTATTGGTCACAGCTATCTCCATCACCCTACCCATATCCAAGTGCCTCTGTCCTAATCAATCGTAATTTAGGTGAAAATATCAGAATATACAATAATCTGTTTTCACGAGTCGCCACCAAGGTTGTTAAGCGCCCTACTAGTTAATTATAATTTGCGCATTTTTCCCCAAAGTACAGTATTACCTTATTGAAGACTTTTAACGGTAAACGTGCGAGCGTGTTTACAAGATTATCTAAAACTTAACATTAAGTTTGCTCCTTCTAAAAGGAACAATTGAAATCAGAAAAGTATTCGAATTAATATCAAAATATTTTAACATTTTTAATGAATCTATGTTAAATATATTTATCATAATTTAAAACTTCTAGTACAAGATTGTATCCTTATCTTAACAGTGTTAATATAATCTAAAGACGCCATTTTAGAAGCAACAAGTGTTCACACTACCTTATTAGACTGAATCTCAAAATAAACGTATTCTGTTAATTTCTTCAGTAAATGCAATCTGAATTTGTATTCAATTTTATATTTTAAAATCAGACGGGTTTTAACTTTAATAAGGAATGATAATCAATGCATTTCTTGCAATTGAGTTTAGTTCAAGTTGCACCTTCTTGAAATTCAATTCAAATGAATACAAATAATGCATTCGTGGAATTATAATATTTAAGCTTTCCCAATGGCAGGGTGTAATCAGTTGGAATTACACCGCTTTCCTTCCCCACCTCTTCTCAAATGCCTTGCTTTAGTCATTAAAATCACTTTATAATTATGATTTGTGATAGTTTATATTGAATAAGTAACGAAATAAGGTTTCAGAATTAGTAACTTCTAAATCATTGCATTTTGTATACCTTACACTTTTATATCTCTCTCAAGTAATGGTAGTACAAGACTAGGTGTATCTGATATATGGTTCCAAACTTCTGGATTACACAGGGTTCTGCCTTTGGTCCTTTATTATTTAGTATTCATATAGATGATGTTTATTTATACTGAACTATTCAAAGTTTAATTTATATTTATTTGCAAGAGTGTAATCGTTTTATATTTCTGCGATGGCTGTGACTATATATGAAATAAATCAAATATAATTACAACTTACCGTCGTCAATATTTAATTGTCGTATAAATTCTTCAAACGACGGCCGTTTCGGCTTATTCCGCCATTTTCAAGTTAAAATTCTTTGGAGAAATTAATCCGTTGTCACACATCACATACACATTTACACACAAACATTCAGAATAAATTAGAATAAACACAAAAAATTCACTACTAAAAAATCACTTGTCCTGTGGGCCCAATGTCTCGCACATAAAATAAACGTTGACATTAAAAATGTTGCTATCGATGATTGGACTGTTAGGCATGGACTGACGCTGAATCACAGTAAAACTAAATCAATATGTATCTGTTGTCAAACACTCCTAAATAAAATTAATTTAAGTAGTGGGCCGAAACTTATAATAAAAGACAATACACTATTTAAAAAGCCTTTTTGTTCTAAAGTAAAAAATCTTGGTCTCGCTGTAAACAACTCTAAGCTGGACAGACCATGTTATTGACACGTGTATGCTGTCATGCACACTCTGAAGAAGGTAAAAGATTACTTTCCGTTTAATGTTAGAGTGCAGCTGGTGAAAATATAAATTTTTACAATTTTAACTATTGTGATACTAGGGATCGAAATAACCAAATGGTAAAAATTAAATCAAAATTTAAACAAAATTAAATTGCATTAAATACAAAAAACATATATTGTGATAATGTTATCAATGGCATGACTGTGGAATTAGCTAACAGACTTCAGCGCGCTCAAAGTTATTGTTTACGGTTCATTTGGGACTTAAATCGTGACGACCATGTGACAAAATGATATAAACAAATTTAAATTCTTAAACGTTTTTTTCAAAATTACCATATTTTGTTGTTATTATACTCTATTCTGCTCACTGGATTGCCTCGCTGTCTGGCAGAAAGGTTTATGTTTATCCCAAATGTAAATGCTACCGACACACGAAGAGGAGCTTCATTATTACTTATCCAGGCACAGATATTTAATAAATCATTCACTGTGACAGCATGTAGGCTCTGGAATTCATTGCCGGAGAGTTTGAAATTCATCAATGATCGTGTTCAGTTCAAGAAGGCTTTGGGTCGTTGGTTCTGCGACTATTTTCGGGAGTTTCGAGCGCGGTATTTGGATGTTTTGGAGCATGTTGGTGAATGTGTGTGTGTTTGAGAGTGTAAGTGCGTTTATGTATAGTGTTGTTGCCTAGTTTATATTTTTATTTTACTTAGGAAATAAATGTGTATATTTTCAGTTTTCTCGGTTTCTATACATTGTGTTTTAGAGACATTATTTTATAGTTTTTTGTTTGTTTATTAATTTATTTGTGTAAAGTGAATTTTTATGTATTTTAAAATTTGAGGTTAATGGAAGAAAGGACCCAATGGTGCTAACTTCGCCGCAGAAATATAAATTGTTATTATTGTTGTTATTAATACGTTTAGTAAAAAAAAACAGTGATAATTTAAACATTGGCCCTAATGTGTTCCTTTCCCATTCAATTAACCGTTTGGTATCTCTCTATTATTACATACAAAGTTTTTCTACTTCTTCTTCTCATAATTATTATAAAGTAATAAGAATGGCTACTATCTAGCAAAACCAATGCCAAGGGAATAAGCTTGGAAAAATTAGCTCGGTAAGAAGACCCTGTAGAGTCAGTAAGAAGAAAAATAAATTTCTATATTAGTATATAAAACAGTTTTTCTACTTCTTCTTTTCATAATAAAATAATAAGAATAGATTAAATACGTGAATTGCGTAGCGGTGACCATTGCATAACTTCCAGGTGCCGTGTATTACGTAGCTGAGACGTATTGCATAACTTCCAGGCGCACAAATTCATGAGGTCGATTATGAAGTCGAATTCAAGTCGAAAAATAAAGAAAAAATAAAGTTGAACGGAGCCCCCCGGAGATGGGGTGGGGGTTGGCGAGCGGAGCGAGTAGGGGGCAAAGCCCTCTAGTATTCATAAGGAAAATATTTAAAGTTTGGAAGTAGATAAAATATGTTTTTACAGAAATTATATGTAGATTTAAGAATGGTGTTGAACTTAATAAAACTGTCATGCATCAAGAAATTTAAACTTTACTTGAACAAGTACAGATTTTTGAAAAAAAATATGTATTAACTGTTACAAGAGTAACATTTAATATTAACAATCTACTTAGTCCTAATATTAACAAATAACCTGCTTTGATATTATAATAAACATATAATTTTCCAGAACATTGATTTAACAAACATATACATACAAATACATAATGCCGTATATCTTAGAAATGAAGCTTTTCATGACCTTCATATTAAACTTTTTTATTATTTTGATATATGTAAGCGATTGTCGTCCTATTTCAAAAACCCCTGTTTATTTACGTAGTTCAAGAGTCGGCGGAAGTTATCACAAGACAAGTAAGGAAACAGATGCTCCGGTTTCACCCCTTGTAAAAGTTTTTGCTCTTCCCCCTAGGAGCAGGGCATGGCCATTAATCTTAAGCGACTAAATCGTTGTGATATGTTTGCTCTGGAAGGTTGACAATGTTAAAATAGGTGATCAATTCTGTACATTATTTGTTTATAACTCTATTAAATTTTTGAAACGTACATTAAATTAATCACTTTTAAAGATATACAGAGTGTTCATAAAGTCCCTTTGTTATTTATGTTAAGTTAACAATAACAAAACTTTGTATATATCTTGTGTTGCATAACAGGAGAATTTTTTTTGACCTATTTGACCGGTATGATTTTTGGAGGGGATGGAAGGGGTTACTATTTAAAATGTAAAAATAGGTCATGTAATACACCATTGTAAAGTTTATTAAAAGTGGAACAGAATGGCGAATATTAGTCTCCATAACACTTATTGGAGTGTGAATAAAAATTATAGATATTATACACAATTATACTATTATCAATCATAATCTTGATTTCAAGTTTGAGAAGGGATGAGATGTTGCCAATTATAAGCTCTCAGCAGGAAACGTGCCTCTGCATGAGCAAACAGTGTTGCCAGATCGTCTCGTGCCAGACTAATGCTATTTACTTGGACCTTATCTTTAATCCACTCTTCTCCGAATAGACATGATTTTCCCTACTAGCCATGTTCTGTAATAGCTTCTCCCCTCCCCCATAACACGCCTAAAGAATAGGCCTACTGTATATAGAAACTATTTATATTTTCAAATCCTTGTGGAATCAATAGACGGTTTCCGAAGAAATTAAAAATGTTGGCATGGGTTAATTTGTTACTACATCTATAACTGACAAAGGTTTATTGTATTTTTAATGTGGTTTTAAATAACTCAGAGTGTTATTACTCCTAGAACTCAACATTTAACGAAATGTTTATAAATTTTATATAATGAATATTTATCGAACGATTTATCAATTCCATAACTTTTATATAACCAATAATGTTAAAAAATGGCCGGGTTTGATCAGCTGTTCACAAAACATCGCATTTTAGGCTATATTTTGTATTAACTTTTCACACCAGAAGATTTGTTTGCTGTTATAACTGGTTGGGTATTTATACTGTGCAGTATTGGCTGAAGTTTCCTTAAAAAGAGATAAAGAGAAACATTTTATGGACGTGGAATAAGATGAATTAATTGAGATTTCTTTCGAGTATAAATCCTTAATAGAAAATAAAAAAACAGACAAAATATCTTCAAAAGAAAAAATGCAGGCTTGGGGAGTATAAAAGAGGAGTACAACACTCGGTTCAAACTTCAGGTGTCCGGAGGTAAGAACTCTCAAGGCCCTTTACGATGGGTTGAAAATGAAAGCGAGGAAAGAGAAGACTGAAGAACAGGTAAGTAAATTTGGACCTTTTTTAAATGTATTGTAGGTTTCTTTATTTTTGAACATGAATTGTAGGCAGAAAAAGGTTAGTTAGGTAATGTCTATGTACTTTTTATGTATATGTTTTTTTTATATAGTATAACATATTTTAAATAAATTAAATTATATTTTACTTGAATTAAAACAATATATGAGTTATTAATTAACATATTAGTAGTGGGCTATCAGAATTTTGATACTGAAATAATAATAGTAGGAATACAGGAGGCGTTTTCTATATTTGCCGGTATAACTATGACATTTTATTTTCAAAGTTGAGACATTACGTTCTTGAAATGAACAACAGATTAATTATACTGTTGTAATTCAACTAATATTCTACAACATTGAAGCAAAAAGTTAACATGTTGCCTAAAAATAAAAAATGTTCAACATAATTATAACACTTTCTCCATTTTGTATGAAACAAAATCTTATTTATTTATATTTGCCCTTGTTTTCTCAAAAAGGTGAAATACCTTTTTCGTATAAATATTGTACGCCTCTCTACCGACCTAGTGGACGAAGCCTTTATGTTGGAATTTGAATTAATATTCATTTTTCCTAAAAAAATTACTCTTATAATTTTTTAATATAAAAATTAAATTTACTAGTTATTGCCAAATGTTTAAAGATTCATTTAAGGTCTATCATGTAAGATTAATGTTTTAAAAATACAATAATTTAATGTTATTCGCTTTTATTTCAGATGGAATTGCATAAAACTGGTGGTGGGTCACCTGCATCAACAATGACTCCATTATATGTGAGGATAGTGGGTCATTTACAATCACAGTTTGAGCCTCTGGCGAATCAATATGACAGCAGCAGCCTTCTTTTTGATGAAGGTAAGTAGAATATGTGTTTTAATTAATTCATATAAGCTAATTAATTATATAATTATCTGTATTTATAATTATTATTTGTAATTTGTACATCATTAAACAAATTAATGTAGATTTTTAAAATTATTTTGTAAGTCTAAACAAAACATGCTAATGGTAAATAGTAATCTAATAAAAAAAATATAAGTGTAATTTAAAATGAATGATATGTTTTGAAACATCTAAATTAATTTGAAATTTCTATTTTATTATACTTGCAGAATGTGATGGTGGTGTAATGTCAGTTACCTCGATTGAAGAGGAAATTGTATTGACTACTCCGCACTGCTAGAGCAGTCTTTTGAAGGCGAAAAAGATGAAACACCTCCAACTATCACTGCACCTCCGAAAAAGAAAAGAAAAATAGATGAAATATCTGTAGTAATTGAAAATCACACAGATAAAAGGGTGTCCTCATCCACCGCAAAATCCGATTTTTATGCCAAGGGGGATGAACAAAAATTAAGATTTTGTCTTTGGAGGAGGAGGCAGCTAACCTAAAGATAGAACTGCATAAAATTAAAATAGAAAACACAAAAATCAAAAACAATAACTTATTGATTTGAAAATTAAAAACAAATCACAGTAGTAGCCCTATCAATTAGTTCTTTTTTCATTTTTAGTTTTAAAATAATTAAAAAAAACCGTTTATCTAATATTTACTATAAGTAACTAGTATACTTTCTCGTGTTTTTTTCTAATATTGTTTTTTATACTTATTTTAAATATGTTTCAAATTAATAATAATTCACAGTAGTACTGAATTTTATTTATTTATTCTTGACATAAAACATTTATTAATTCCTAAAAGCTGTAGCAATAACATTGTTTCGAACTGCAAATTGATTTTCAGCTCATTCTATTTGAATTTCATCAAACTCTTCTAAAACTAAGCTTGAGACTGGAGGTTCTTCTTTCAGATTAATTGCAATATTAAGAAGAACGGCAGTTGCGATTATTATTTTTAATGTCGTCTGAATTTCGGTTCTTATTCTTATCGATATGCATGGAAATCTGCGTTTCAAAAGTCCAAATGCTCTTTCTATCCTGTTTCTTGTTTGGATGTGAGCAGTATTGTACCTTTTTTCCGCTTCGCTACGGGATGCAGAAGTGGAGTTAGAAGATAATTCCGGCACGGGTTACCGCTATCTCCGAGCAAGTAGCACTGTTATTATCTAACCTTAATTTCTGTAAAGGCTAATGAAGCATTATTACTTGTGTCCTTTACTTATGTCCGGGCTACTCTCTGGAAAGGCTGAACCAATTTTGACGAATATTTCATTTGCATATAGAGGACTTTTTAGAGAGTAATCTAGTCTACTTTTTATTCCGGAAATATTTACGGTTTAAAAACTTTAAAAATTATGGAAAAAATTAGGGGTTTTGCGGATGGACGTAACGCACAAACAAACATTTTCTGCTTAGCATTTTTACAACAGTACATTACGATCTGTCTTACATTATATGTAGGTCATCGCTCCACCCTTCATCCTACCCCGATCCAAGTGCATTTGCCATAATCTATCGTCTTTTCCATGTAAATATCACAATATACAACGATCTGTTTGTATTTGCTTCGTCACGTATCGTCAAGGTGGTTAGCTAGCGAAGCGAGCAGGAGGAGGGGTTCTCCTAGTATATTTAATAAAGTAAAGATTGTATGTTCTTATCAATTATTGACAAAACAAACCAAGAAATAAATATTGTTTACATTTTTTATTCATAGCCTATTACCGGATGCTTAAAGTTAATCTATGGAAACTCAAAAACTACTCTACTTTCATGGCATTCATTTTTATTTCACGCGTTCAAATTCTATTTAAAAAAGCGGACGAATTTAAATTCACTGAAACACATTCAGAGAAGTTGTATTGCAAATAATCCCTTATAGGTTCTTAGTTTGGAAGTGTCTGATTTTCATTATAAAATTGAATGCAAAGCTTAGATATTGTATTCCCTGGAGATACTAACGGAATGTGTTTATTATAAGATACAATCTCAGTAGAAGCACAGACGCTCGTCACTTTCAAGATGGCTTCTTTAGATTAGGCTAACACTGTTACAAGTCTGAATACGACGTCTTAATGCGCCAAGTTTGTATTGTGATAAACATCTGATTTAGAGTGATTATGAAATTATCATAAGTTTTTATTGTTTCTTTTTAATTGGAATTCGTGAAACGCAATTCTTACTTTAAATTGTATTAGCCTACGTATGTTGAATATAAAAACAGCAAACCTTTTCATCACCTACCATTAAAGAATGTTTAAGATAATAATTTTGCAAACGGTTGCTTTCAAAAAAGGCAGCAATATTTAGTTTACCAATAAATCAGCCAAATTAATTGAAATTAAAACATTTGAATTAATTTGGAAATACAAAAAGAGAGGAATTTAAATGAAAAAACTAACTTTAAGCAGAAAGAACTAACGAAAGATAATATAACTAGCCAACTTTAATTTATTAGGGAATTTCCACATTAACGATGAGCTATTGCAGTTAGTCCTATGGGGAGACCTAAGGTAGAGAGTAATAAATGAACACCGATCAAGTTCCACAGACCACGTTATATATCTATATCAAACGGCCGCATTTTACGTCCGAATTGGTCCAAATTTGGTACATAAGTTGGTTATCTAGTTCGCCTGCAAAAAAAAAAAAAAAAAAAATAATAATAAATAACAAAACTCAACCAAATACTTCCCCTTTTTTTTACAGCAATTAAAATTTTTTGAGGTTTTTCGAACTATAATAAAACATTTTGGGGTTTTATTTAAACAATAAATATAAGAGATTATTCTGCACATTTTGATTTTTTTACGACCTTAAAGCCCATCTTGTTCTTCAAAAATGAAGTAAAAAGAATTGAAAGTACTATGAAAAGCAAGATTGTTCGCGAAGAGAAGCAAGGTCGAAGTGCGACTGCGAGCGGAAGGAAGCAATGCCTAATCCGGGCTTTAGGGAGAGGTACAAAAAAATGTTACCATATATTTCGTACACTTGGACAGCTATTCACCGCCTTCGTGAGAAGTTTAATTTCCCAAATATTTGAAACCCTAAAACGTATAAACTTTATTTTGGAAATTCAGCTCGCTTCTGTGTTTCTCGGGGATACTGTAGTATTTTTAATTGTGACCAAATGTTTGCTATTGGTTAAGTAGTTCCACAGATTACCCCCTACATACAAATTGTTTTATCTATTTATAATATTAGTATACATAGACAATAAACAATAAGATTGTCAAATATTTTATAAATTACTTTAATAATCATACAGTCATTATCACATCTACTTCCGCAAATCATTGACATGTAACGAATAAATGATGGCAATATTCCCTTTAATTTTGTAACAATAATAAATCAACGCATTTAATCACCTGTAACTAATTAAAACACGAAACAATCATTTCACGTCAATTCTCGTGCTCTGGTTTAATTATAAACTAAAAGGGGGCGATATTCCGTCCGATATTGCTGCGGGGGATGTCATTAATCTCGCCCTAATTAATCACCCTTACACAAATAAGGGATGTAAAAACCACCAACATGTGGCGCATTTTAACGGAGTGGCAAAACCAAATTGTCTACACAAGAACTTCACCTCGGTCTTCGTTATTTAAAAATATCATTGAATGTACTTAGTTTTTATAGATATTTGTTTCCGAGTCAGTTCGTCGAAATAATCGTCAAATAAATTTTTCAACTTTAAAGATATTGAAATAAATAAAGTATTTAAAAGAAGAAATACTTTAATACTAACATTAAACTTAAATACCTAAATTAAATACTTATTAAAGTATTTAACTTATTAAATTAAATACTAACATTAAACTTTTTCATTTAAAATTTTGTTTCAAAATTCAATTATTGGTAAAACTGAACCCTTTAAAAGTAACAATATATGGACATAGTAAGATATATGTACATATACATACCTATGAAAAATGTGTAGGCCTACATAGATTGACTGTTACATAAATTTTCAAGTCTTTAAAAATCGAATTAAAATTCACATACTCGCTTTCAGCGAATTTTCATAACAAACATAAGATATTTCAGTGACTTTTAATGAGACCAAAGGGCGGAAGTGATCAATGAGCACCTATCATGGTCCCAAGAACACGTTAAAAATTATATATATATATATATATATATATATATATATGTTTTCACACTCTAACAGCCGCATTACACGATGGTTTTCTAAATCGCTCTGACGAGTTTGTTACCCACAAAAAACCCATCAACCGGAAACACGTTTTTTGACTGGAAGTAGATTTTCTTAAAAGAGTTTTTGGCACTAAAATAAAACTTTTTTTGAGTTTTTACTAGATATATAAATATAGGGGATTAGTCTGCAAATTTAGTTTTTTTACAGGATTTTGTAGCTCGTCTGGAACCCCCAAAATCGATCAAAACGTTAAATACTATAAAGTGAGTTTGTCCACTGCATAATCTGGGGGCGTAAGGTCGAGTTGCAAACTATAGAAGCGTGTGTTTCCGGTGCGGCCGCAACTATGAAGGGCGTGATCAGGGACTGGAGGCTAATTTGCAAACAAATTCTACATATTACATATTTAGTACACATAGACAGCTATTCAGCGCCTTCTTGAGTAGAACAATAATTTCCCAAATAGTTAGTTTGAAACAAAAATCATAATAAACTTATATTTGGAAATTAACTTAACTCATTTCATCATCGTTTCAGATGATTTATATTAGATTTTGTACTAGTAGTAAGATAAAAAAAAGCAGATTAATTTGTTATATAGGCTAAGAGAGAAAATATAAATTCACAATATAAGTTTTATGTGTTGTAGAGCTAGTAAAGGCTTTATAACTTGTTTTGCGATTAAAAGTCATTGAAAATGCATATTTTGTTTATTGTTTTTGGTTTGCTTCGTTATTCAGAAACTTCTTGCAAACAACAATCTATATAACAAACCTGGGTACATGATTTATACTATGTAATCATTGTGGACTACCCATTAGGCATTGTAGGCAAGTGCATAGGGGCCGCAAGCTCATAGGGGCCCATTGAATTTGGCAAAATTCCCACGGTTTTGCAAAATTTATACGAATTTGTTCTGCATGAATTAGGTCAGAAACTCTGCTTTTCTGAAATTTTTTTTAATTATATGTGTTTTTATACAGTTTTATTCAGAACTAAATTACGAGACTTATGTTGATTTTGAAAAAAAAAAATACAAAAACGTTTTACCATTTGTGAAGTATGCATAAAATTGTATTTTTTCTCGTTACTAAACTTTTTGCGATTCTTGAGCTAACAACTTTTAAAGCTTTACATCAAAAAATTGTTTAGTTGCGTATTTGAATTATTTTGATGTTTTGCTTCAAAAAATATACCGAACACTTTTTGATTGGGATATAATTACTATATTTGGGGAGTTTAAAAAAATACTTGCAGCACGAAAAACCAGCCATTAAGATTACCAGTTATAGGATTAAAAATACATTTTACCAATTAATTTCATATCTTGAATGTATACACAAATTTCATCAGCCCAGTTTTTTTTAATATTTTTATCTAACTTAATATTATTCATAATGCAAATTGTATTGGGGGCCACGAACTGATAAGAGCCTAGGGGCCGCTGAGTTCGTAATTCGACTCTGGGCAAGAGAGGTTGTTTTCAAAATTTTCAATAACAATTTAAGTTTCGAATTTAAGCTTCTAACTTTTGTTGTTCCTTTAAACAATTAATAATATTCATGGACAGTAAGAAATAATTGAAAACCTGATTACTTTTTTAACGATATAGGTTTCATACAAGTAAAGTCGGCTAGAAAATGTAGCTTCAATTCCTCAGTAAAAAGGTAAACATTTACCAGCCTTGTGACAAATTATGTTTAGTGTACAGAAATATCCTTTCTTTGGTCACTTTTAAGTTCAAACTTTTAGGAAACTTTCGTGGTTAAATTTAGAAAGCTTTTCCTTACGATTTGAGCTGGATACGCCCCTGACAAGCCTTTATATGTAGAGTACAAACACGAGGGGAGCTCGCGATATCCACCAAGCACGTGTCAAGGCATGTCCTATCTGTCTTATTGTGTTTACTGTATCAACATGTACTTACATAGTTCATGTATTAACATGTTTCAGCACGTAAACCGTATGATCAATACATGTAGTGGGTGAGTATTGAATGCAATGTAATTCTGTTAAAAGGTTCAAAGTTTAAAGTATTTGGGGTTGACTGTGGATTATGGGCTGTCTTGTAAACTGCACATATAAAATCTACGAACAAAATTAAACCAAATAATGCGCATATTTTACTGGCTAAAAACCTGACACCTATTTACGTCTTGCAAAATATACATTACTCGTTAATACACAGTAGACTAACTTATGGTTTGTGGTGTTGGGGAGTTACTTATATTTCTAATCTTTAACCAATTTTGAGTATTCAAAAACGATGTATCATTCTAATTTGTCATAAATCTATAACTGTTCGTTCGATGCCATTTTTCAGTTATTTAAAACTACTTCCACTGCAAAATCTCTACAAATACAAGGTCCTAAAGATGTTTTACATACATAGTGGAAATACAGCATTAGTTAGGAAACCCAGATAGAATGAGACTTAGGAGTGGTGTTCAACATCCTGTACTAAAGCCAAATAATACTTTTTTACGACATTTTATTCATTCGTCACCCAGAAACTTTTTGAAAATATACCTGAATATGGTATAAAATGTACAATTTCTAATACATTTTTGGGGTATTTGAGGCGTTGCTGGTTACACGTTTTAGACGATACAGTGAGCTTCTTAAAAATTACAACTTAGGCCTAACATGTGGACGATGTTTTGGGACTATCGTGTGTGAAGGTATGTGAGAGTGGTGTGTTTGTTTTAGTGCCAGTGTGTTGCTTTCAATTTTATTTTAAATATCTTAAAAATTATTTTTTACTACTTATATTTTTTCGTACTAAATTTTTCTACTTTTTTTAACAGAATCCTCTTTTTGTGAGACGTTTTTTAATTATTATGTTGTTAATTTTATATTTATGTTTCTTTTCCAAATGAGGGTAACTTCAAAACAGGCTTAGTAGGAATAATTGAACACCTTAATTTTCTTCAGAATTATTAATTCAGAAATTTATTATCATATCAGAAGGGTTTATAATTTTTTTTCCTTGTTTATTTGTATAAGTTTGTAAGAGTTTTCAAGTTCTATTTTGAATTATTTTGTCCAACTTGTATTTTAGTTTTGTATGTAGTATTTATTTTATTTATTTTATTTAATGTTATTAAAATTATGTTACATAATAAATGTTGTTACTTTCATGAATCTGATAGTGTACTAGGAGAATAATGAATACAAAAAAACAGGCAGTCATGGGACTCCCGTCAGAAGTGAAAACATTTTAGCATCATATAGTTAACTTTATTTTCGAGTTATTAAGAAGTATTTTTAATCAATGTATTAATGTTGTAATGGGATCTTAAATAATTGCGGAGATGCGACGGAGCCTTAAATAATTGTGGAGATAAGATAGAACCTTAAACAATTGAGGAGAAGAGATGGAGACAGCTATACAAAAGTTTCATTTACTTACATGAACTAAGTCTTTTACGACATATATGCAATTTTTGACTTATTTACATGAACGATGCCGGGTTCGACAGCTGTAACAAGTTTCCCTTATTTACCTGACCAAAGACGGGTACAACAGCAATACAAATTTAGTATGACAAATTAAATATAAACATCTTTTCCTTATTTACATGACCGAAGTCGAGTACGACAGCTGTATTAAGCTTTCCATATTTACTTTACAACAGCTATAACAAATTCGTGTGACAAATATAAACATATGTTCTTTATTTACATGACCGAAGCCGGGTACGAAAGCTGTAATAAGTTTTCCTCACTTACCTGACTGAAGCCGGGCACGACAACTATAAAAAGTTTGACTTACTAACTTGAACTAAGCCTGGTACGACAGCTAAAAAAATGTGTTCCTGACCGAAAACTGGTACGATAAGTATTAAAAAGTTTCACTTATTTACCTGAACTAAGTCTGGTACGACATTATTTATAAATTATTTAACTTATGTATGTCAATAATGTAACCATCTGTTTCTTATTTACATAACCGAAGTCGGGTACGAAAGCTGTTATAAGTTTTCCTTATTTACCTGACCGAAGACGGGTACAACAGCTATAAAACATGCTTGCGTATATATTGAACAAGGACTATCGAAAAAACTAAATTTTGGAAACCTTGTAGATCAGCTCATTGAGAGATAAGAAAGTTCAAAGTCCACGCTCCTTTTATCAGCTTGAGTCTTGCTTTCAATCAGTCTTGTAACTAATAATGGCGTCTTGTGTAGTTGTGAATCCGTTTCTTTGTGTAGTTTGTAGTAATACAATAATTAGTTTCTGTGTGTTACCGTTAGTTCTTGTTCAATATATACACAAAAATAATCAAAAAGCCTAACGTTCCGACTTTAGGCACAGTATGTTTCCAATTTGAAAACTCATACTATAAAAGTTAGTTTATTAATTATTGTCTATTATTATCATTATTGTTGTCGGACTGCAAGAAAAGGCTACAATATATTTTTCGTGCTATCGGCGAGGTTCACGGCGGTAAAACACCAGACGATTTGGTCATTCAAATTCCTTGAAAGGTCACGCAGGTTCTTAAAAATATGTATTTTTTAGAGCTACAACTTTAACATATAATTTGTTTATAAATGGGTAAATAATTACGTTATTTTACCGCCAAGCAATCTAAATACATCACATCAGTTTACCGGTTTCGGTGGTCCATGCCACCATCATCAGATCAACCTCAAATAAAAAATATTTCACTCAACTGTTGTGGAACAAGTCGTTATAAACTAAACGCAATTTGTCTATTACTTCAGATACGTTGACGACACCATGTGATTGTTTGAAGGAACCGCTAGAAAGTTGAATCTAATGAAAAATTATCTCAACAATATTAACCCCAAGTGGAAATTCACCCTTGAAAATTAAGTTAACTTAATAACAGCATTAACTTTCTTATTTATCAATAAGCAAGAAGGTTTCACACTTTTAGCATATTATACAGAAAGAATACTGCGACGGACCAAACCATTCAAGCTTCTTCGAACCATGCGATGAATTTGGCTGCCTTCAACAGTATTGTCCATCGACTACTCAGCTTGAATTATAGAGATTTGAAAAAGAAATATAACATAACCAACCACATAGCGTCAGTAAACGGTTATGGACAAGGATTATTCGACAGACTAATTAAAAAATATAAAAGGAAAATAAATAGGACACAAGAGGTATCCCATGAACCCGGAAAAACTAACTTATACATCCATTGAGTATAACATTAAACTGAAATTCAACTTAAAGAAGGAATTGAGAGACCATAATATCATCCCGGCATACAGAACTACAAAATAACCTCGTTAACTTCTTGAAGCAAAAGAATAATAATACATATATATATTATTTATTTTTTGTAAACTGTTGACTCTAGTTTTGCTCTACCTTTTATGTGGCTACATCATTCACTGCCATTGGCATCATCATCAGGGTAGCTATCTATGTCCACTCAAACACTTATACATACACAACACTTAACAAATATTTTTTCGTAAAACTATGCCAAAACAGTAATAATTTAACGTGTAATTCTAGATGCAATAATTTTCCTTTAACTCTAGGTATAGAGTCTTGTAGGAAGAGACACACTAGAATGAGGTACCTCTCAAGTGTAAAGTTAAATTAGTGAAATTAGTTGAATAGTTTTTGAGCATAGATATCGGTCAAATAGTTTTTGAGTCTATAGGCGATAAAGAAACAAACATTAATTTTGTTATATAGAGATAATGTATTTAGCCGATATTATATGATATCTAGAAAATACTGTCTCTAATTAAACCAGGCCATTCTATAGATGAAAATAAGTTAAAAAGTCCCAATAAACATAGGTCCGGAAAAACTTAGTTTACAAATTATTATCCATTTCTTTTTGTTTACAAAACACTGAATTGATTTAAAAAATATGAAAGATATTGACCTCAAATTTGGTGTAGTTATTTCTTACGCAACCTTTTTCAATTGCACAAAAAAGAGAAGGTTCTTTTGTATACTTTGAAAGAGGCGGAAATTAAAAATGTTGAACGTCTAACAAATCTGAAACCACTATTTTTACCAAAAGAATTAGGCAACAAAAATATTATTTTTCGTATGACAAACAAAACGGGTTTATAATTTTATCCATAGCTCAAAAGATAACAGAGTAATCGGCTAAAAACTAAAAACATAAATTCCTGGTAGTTGTCAACAACAATAAAGAAACAACAATGGTTTAATTTTATTGAAATCTAGCAGTTCTATTTATAAACAAACCAAAGGAATTGTTCAAAGTTACGGCACCTGTTTAGCACACATGTTTCAATGCGCCCCCTGATAGATTTCCTCAGTCATTTCCCAAATATACTCAAATACTATTCCCAGTGCGTTGTCTGAGATCAATTGAAGCTACTGGAGCTGCACTATGATCTTGAGCAGTTCCTTCAGAAATTACGGTCAGGTGACCTAGCAGGCCACGGCAATGGGCCTCCTCGGTCAATACATTTTTCTTGGTAGATATTATCAACATGGGCTGGTGTCCCATCCATCTTGAACCATGAATCCAAACACTATTGAGAATGAAATTTTAGAATAAGGCTGGAAGATTAGTTGTCACAAAGTGCTAGTAATGCAAACCCCTTCAGAAACTAAGGCTTCATGTCTGCAGTAAATTTGTGTATTATAGACAATAAATTATGTTTTTAGTTTTTAGCAGTTAACATGGTTATCTTTTGAGCTACGGTAAAAACAACAAGAACCGTTTGGATTGTCATTAAAAGTTTAATTTTATTGTTTCCTAAAAATGTTTTGTAAATTTATTGGTTTTAGAGATATTTTAAATAAAACTTTTTAGATGGCCGCGATTTTTAAAGTATACGAAACAACTTTGTACGAGGGTTAAAGGTTGCGTAAAAAATATGTACACCAAATTTGAGGTCAATATAATTTTTGTTTCCAAATATATCAAGGGTTTACTAAAGAAACAAAATAGTGGATAATTTGAAAACTAAACTTTTCCGGACTTATAAAGTTAATATGTTTATTGAAACTTGTTGTCTTATGCCACCTATAAAATATCCGGGTGAAAGTTTCGGCAATACTTTCTAAACACTCTGTATATAAAGTAACTGTGCCGACGACCAGAGTGAACGAATTGCTTAAAACATAATCAAATATGTGTAATACTCATTACAACAGTGCAAACTTTGTACCATTAGAAAGGTGCTGGGAAAGAAAGTTCCAATTGCGTTTTACTAATTATAATAGTAAAAGGTGAACTAATTTCAGAGTCTAACATTATAAGTAAATCTACGGCTTGAATCTGTATCACAATACAAACTTTGTAACTTAAGAAATCGTATCCGGACTGTAACAGTGTTAGTCTAATCTAATGCCGTCATCTTAAAGTGTCGTATGTGTAAGTTACCAACTGAGATTGTATCTCAAAATAAACACATTCTGTTAATTTCTCAGGGGAATACGATCTCTAAACTTTGAATTCAGTTTTATGTTTAAAATCAGACAGGTTGATTTGAATAAACAGTTACTCTAGAAGGGATGATTTTCAATTCAGTTTCTTGGAAGGTGTTTTAGTGAAATTTAATTAAATCGGTCCGATCTTCTTCTAATTTAATTCACAAACGTAAAATGCAAATTCATATATATATATTCATTCGATCGCTGTATGTAATGTTGAGTTTTTAACATTTAGTTTGCAAACATCAACTCCTGTAAAATCGAGTGTACTTACGTGAATAAGTAACAAAAAAGTATAGAGCATGCGCAAGGCTATACTGTTTGTTTTATCCATCAACTGTAATACCTTCAACAACTATATGAACCATTTAGAGATAATGTTTACAACTTTTAGGTTATATTTTTTGTGTTACTAGCGAAAAAAGCCTCCCGAGGTCGGCAGAAAAATGTCCTAGGGCAGAAAAATGTCCTAGGGCAAAATGAATTTCCAGAAATAGGTATCAATCGTGTCATATTTAATTTAAAAATAATAATAATTCCATTATTTTCTTTAATTTAAAAGAAAACGTACTAAATTCATAAATAGATTTCAATAGAGTTTTAAAATAAAACCAAGCAAACTAAAAATGAGTCCTTATAAATAAACCGATGAAATAAAAATTACAGTCTTATTTTTTTGATAATAATTATATTTACTTTCATTTAAAACAAACCGCACGAAAATCGGTTGCATTGATTTCCAGAAATAGGTAGCAATAGGGTTTTAATCTAGAACCAAAAAAACCTAAAAAAGTGTCCTTATAAGTATTAGGATGAAAAAGAAATTACTTTAGATAACTTTTTATTAATAATAACAATATTCTCTTTTTATTTCAAATAAACAGAACTAAAATGGGCACGGTAGATCTTCATGAATATGTAGCATAAGTTTTTTATGTAGAACCAAAAAACCTCAAAAAGTAAATTTAAAAGTATACTGATGAAATACAATTTACTTTTCATAACATTTTGATAATAAAAACAATATTCCCCTTTATTTTGAATAAGCACCACTAAAATTGGCCAGATAGATCTCCAGAAATAGATATAAAATCAAAAGGGTTGTAAAATAAAACAATCAAAACTCAAAAAGTGCCATTATAAATGTGCTGATCAAATAAAAATGACATTAAATATTTTTTTTTATATTTATGACAACATTTTCTTTCATTTAAAGCAAACCACTTTAAATCGACCAGGTAGATCTCCAGAAACAAATGTCAATAGGGTTTTAACCTAAAAAAATAGGTTTTTTTTAAATAGGCAGTCGTGGGTCTGTCGTCAGAAGTGAAAACATTTTAGCTTCATATAGTTAACTTTATTTTCGAGTTATTAAGAAGAATTGTTTTAATCAATGTATTAGTGTTGTAATGAGATCTTAAATAAATGCGGGATGCAACTTTGTTTTCAATAATTGTGGAGATGCGACGTACAATTTCAATAATTGCGGAGAATCGATTAAGCCTTAAATAATTGTGGATATATGCGACGGAGCCTTACATAATTGTGGAGATCCGATGAAGCCTTAAATAATTGCGGAGATGCGACAGAGCCTTAAATAATTGTGGAGATCAGATAGAGACTTAAATAATTACGGGGATGCGACTTTGTCTTAAATAATTGCGGAGATGCGGCGTAGCCTTTAATTTTGCGGAGATGCAACAGAACCTTAAATAATTGCAGATATGTGACGGAGCCTTTAAAAAAGTTGTGTCCGTGCAGTGACGATGACGGTGACGCGAGTTCAATCATTATGGTACTTGCCTCATAAGCAAGACGTCCCGGGTTCAAATCCCGCGGGGGACCATAAAATATTAAAAACCCAAAAAAACATGCTCGTTAGCCGAAAGGCACAAAGTGGCATGGAAAGCAAAAAAAAAAAAAATTTATCCTTGGAAAAAGTGCCCAACGCGCCTAATGAAGTTTTCACAAAAAAATCTAAAAACTTATAAAAAAATAGGTTTTTAACCTAAAAACAAAAACAAACTCAGAAGTATCCGATAATGGAAAAAATTGCATTTAATAATTTGTTTGAAATAATGAGATTTTATTTAATTTAAAACCAACGACACGAAAATCGGACACGAAGAAATCCATAAATATTTATCAATAAAAAACCTAAAACTAAAAAAAAATCAAAAATTGACCTTATAAATATATCGATGAAATAAAAATGGCATTTCTTAATTTTATTATAATGATGACAACATTTTCTTTTAAGTGAATCAAACCTCACCATTGACCAGGTTGATCTCCAGAAATCGGTACCAAAAAGGTTTTAAACTAAATAAACAAAAACTCGAAAAATGCCCTTGTAAATATACCAATGAAATAAAATTGACATTTCATAATTTTTGATAATAATGACAGTATTTTCTGTCATTTAAAGCAAACACCACTAAATTCGGTCCGGTATATCTTCAGAAATAGCTATCAATAGGGATTTAACCTAAAACCAAAAAAAATGCAAAAACTGCCCTTATAAATATTCATGAAATAAAATTGGCATTTCATAATTTTTTGATAATTATGACAAC